>CAVLJG010000007.1:40418956-40666468 GCA_963669975.1 Acanthoscelides obtectus
TACTGTCGGATCGTACCGACTCATTGGTCGGAATATTTTCCTGATATGGTAGTACGCCATGCTATTGGTCGGATGGTACTATCATTGGAGATACCGCTGGATCAGAGATACCATTTTGTTGATACAGTCATCGGCGATTTAGTATTCATGCAGGATTTTATACAGATTTAAAAACATTATCAAAATGAACACAATAACTCGATCACGAAATGGACTCGATATTTACTTGTGGTAAGAGAAATTACTGGCATATTAGAAAATGAATAGAGTTTGAATGTGCACATTATGTTTACCTATACATTTCATTATCATTTATACCCAAGGGGGAGAGATATGACGTCTCCTTAGAGGAACGTCGTAAGCGCAATTTTCTCATGAAATACATTTCCTTTACTAGGATTTTACATATTTGGATGTAGTGCACAGAACCTGATATCAACTCCAACAGCAGGGTCGTTAAAAATTTAAATTGTCAGCCAGATTATAACTTTTCCGATGAGTTAGTACCTTTTATGAGGTTTATAAGCTCGTTGAGCAGAAGCAATTCTTCTCTTCACAGATTATCTTTTCACACCTGAACTCTCTTCAATCCTTCAATGAAGAGATTCACTTAACATTAAAAAATGGCCGGCATCCATACGGCATGAATGCTCAGTTTCATTTAATGGCGCAAACACATGGACGTAGCTGGATAATTGGCTGAAGGGTGTCAGAGACTCTTAGGCTGCGCTGCTTTTCCGCCGGGGCATTACGAATCTTGAAAAGTAAATAATTTTTAATTTGTTAAAATAATCTTGGAAAATTAAAACCTTAGTATTCGTTTTTTGTGTTTATTTGGAGTTAGGAATTATTGCTGTGTTTAACCCATCTCACGATCCTCTTAATTACTTGTAATGCCCAAATCCATGTAAAAAAAATATTTTTTTCCCCATCATAATTAAAAATGCATCGAACCTTAAAATCGAAATATCTCAAAAAACAGCTAACAATACACGAAAATTCGCTAGAGAGCTTGTTTATGTTAAAAAGTGCCAAGAATAAGTTTTTTATTTAAAAAGCAAAAAATTGCACTAAGAAAAATGTTTCGCTCATTTTAATACACTACAGGTACAGTAGAGAGCGCCCTCTAGCGGCTACAGTAAAACTATGAACATGGTTCGTTTTGTCGTACCAAAAAACCCTTGTATACCAATTTTCAATGTTATACATCAAATATTGTTCGAAATATTTAAAAAAACTATTTTAGAGAAAGTAATTTAAAACACCCTGTATTTCGGAAGCCCGCATTTTTCGACCCATGTTTATATAGACTTTATGCATTAATTTTAAAAGTTCTATCGAATCTCAAAGTTATGCCACAATAAACTGAAACACCCTGTATAGGTTTCTCTACTTGTCAACTTAGAACTAGCTGTTATTTACTAATGTATACTCGTGATGCCTAAAGGTCATGACGCTTCAGCTGTCAATGTTTGGTTCTGATGTGACGTGACATCCTTGAGCATGTTTGGTATCTGGGTAGCCAGACCTGACAGACTAACAGACCGACGAGACTTTTAACTAAGAGCAAAGGTCTACCGGACCGCTCTGATGAACAATGACGAATAGTATAGTGATGTAGTATATCTGGAAGGAAACGGCAGAGCATAGGTGCATAGTGAGGATTTGTGTGCTAATAATCTGTGTTGATGATAATTTCATTGGTTTCTTGTCTCAAATACACTTATTGAGATGTATGCAAAGATACATTAGTTGCGCATCCACTTTCCTCATTGATCCTGGGAATCGCATATGCAAATTTGCTGAATTTCAAAAATGAGAGAGAAAATAGAAGAAAACCCTGGTTGGTAAATAATATTACGACTAACAGGTGAGAAAATATGCTACAGACAGAAACATTTATAAAACGTGAAATAGTTATTACATTTTACATTATTCTTTATGACCAGTCATTGCAATTTTATTGAAATGTATTTTGCGATGTCAAGTACAAAATACAAATCACCGCCTAGATGTGAGGCACTGCGAACACGTTTTTGTATGTAATGCGCATGCCTAGTTTTTCTGTGAAGTGGCTTACACAACGTGGGCGCGGTGGTGATTTCCCATAATGAGAAAACGCAAAAAACCGAGGAAAATCGTAATTTATAATTTTCTGGTGCACCTAATAGTGACACTTCATGGGCAGCATATTCAGTAAATTTTCTCACATAGCAAACCTCACTGACTTCATACACATGCAGACCAATACGCACAATCATCCAGATAGGATCTTCGTACTCAACTAATCTCATTTCTGTCACATCGTCTCAGAGATGTACCCTACAGACTATCTCGGCATTCTGCAACCTACAAAGTATGCTGGGCCATTGAGCGTGTCGTTGGGTTTTCCTCCTAGATGACGCTTGTGGTGACTCTCACAGCGCTGATAGCGCGCACACGCGGAATGAACTATTTGCATACTAGGAACGTGCAAGGAACTATCTCGGCTAGTTGTAGTTGAAATTTTGTCGGTTTTTCCGACATTATATAGGCTTTTACGTAATAACCCTGTCATTCCCAGACCCACAATTGGCAGTTTCGTTTTGTTAATAAGAAGGCAGAATATACATACACTATTTTATTTTCGTAAGCCCGTCTGAACGAAAGATAATATTGATATGGTATGTATTTTACAATAAAGTCTAGCCAGTCCATTTTTTGTCATATAGTTTAGGCAGGAGCGGTGGCCGCAGTAGTAGACTCTTCGGTCTCCTGATCAGTCGCCGTGCGCTGTGCGGGTTCGAGTCCCGTCCCAGGAGAAATTTTTCTCTTGGCTATGGATGTTGTGATTGTCCGTAGGTGGTAGACGGTCTCTGACTGTCGAACGCGGAGGTACCACCCGGCGGATCTCGTAGGCGGAGCCAGAATGTGTGCATGTTGCATGCACACGTGTTCCCTCGCCAGAGTCCGTGTGGCGTTCACCCTTTCCCATGTATCCCCCTATAGCCCCATGGTACCTAATGGGTGCTTAGGCCTTAGGTCTTCGTGATAGTTGGAGTATAAAAAAAAATATGCAGTATTTTTTACCAGTATTTCCAACATATAACATATAACTTCTTGTATCAACTGTAGCTTTCAACTATACTGCTCCAACTGAATCAGTACTTTTATCCGATTACGACAGCAAGGTGAAAAATGCTCGGCCCGGAAATGAAACACTGCGATTCAGTTAAAAAATGACTTTAGTCTTTTACATAATATTCCTTTTGAACCCAACACACTTGACCCCATGTTTCTCCAACAATAGGATTCCTTGTTGGAAGTGGAAGCCTGGAAGGCTGTCAAAATATTCATCTACGACCCTATCAGTTTTTTTCATCAAGCCAAATCAAGAGAATAGGGTTGATGGTCAAGCAAACCCACAGTGTTCCAATTGCTATGACAGCATTGTGAGCAACTGCGTTGTCGTGGCTGAAAATAGTAGGTGTTCAAGTATTACTGCCGCGCTGCCGCGTCCGACCGGGTTGGGTATCGGGGAACGGCCACGTTGCCAGGTGGACTACCGGTAGGTCAGGGAAGGAACGTGTGGGAACTAATTGTAAGGACCTATTTGACTGACAGTATCCGTTTAATTTCCCTGACATACATGTTCGTAATTAGCTTCCTTCTCAGAGGGTTAACTTGTGCTGAACTTAATTATTCATGTACTGATGACAGCGTTGCGTGTCAACCTATTAACGCCACTTTTCTTAGAATTTTGTTATGAATTATTAAAGAAATCTGTATACAATCTCTTATGTTATTAGAATAAAATGTGTTTAATGAGACTTACGGTAAATTTTTTATTGTTAAACAACAGAACAGTTCTGCAGATATCACTAACGATAATAAATACTCAGATCATTCTAATACTTGCATCTATAGAATGAAAGTGTCATCTGCAAAAGTCGTTTATCAGTACAGTTAATCTCGAATAAATTACTTACGAAGAGTTTTTTTTGCTTTGTGGTTTGGATATTTCAACTGGTATCCAAATAAAACAGTCTAAATTTACAGATTTCCCTATACCAAAGAAGCGCAGACGGCAAAAGCGTATGGTAAATTCCGGGGCTCCACGGCTGCTATAAGAAGCTCAAAGGCATTTTATTCATTAGATTTTTGGACTGCCTAAGATTAGTAGAACTGGAAAAACCCTCGTCAGGCAGATTGTTCCACAATCTCGATACCCTGGGGTCCAAGGAACAGTCGAACCGGCCAGTTCTGAATGTACAAAGTTCGCCACGGTTGTGATGGGAGGCCGACATCAGCCGAGTCTGTCTTGCACGCACATCGCACGGCGCTATTGTGGAAGAGAGCTATGGGAAGCAGAGCCCATGACATAGCGGTACGAGAGAACCAGATCGCCGACGGCCCGTCGGTGCGTCAAGCATCCCTTAGCTGTCCGTTAGAGAAAAGTCTCAGACAGCCATATTTTGAACATCACCGGGCATGGATAATGTACTTAGCGCAGCCGCATCTCAAATATGTGAGCAGTACTCGAGGCTAGGTCTTTATATGGAGAAAAATATGCCGTTCTTTGAAGCATCTCTTGATAAAAGATGTGTACAAGGTATGCATGGTTATCTTTCCGTTTTCGTAACTCCACACAGCCTACGCCGGTGCATAAATACGAAGAGTGATGGGACACATTGGCCTGGGGCCAAGGTGGTATTACCAACGCTCCTTCGTCCCCATCAGTACGAGACGCGGCACCTCACCTAACCTATCCGGGCATTACAGAAAATCATCTTCGACTGTTTATGGGTGTCCATTATACTTTGTCTAACAAAGTTAGAACGGAATTGGCTCATTTGCATATCGGCCGTGTGCTGGCACACCGTGCGATGTTGCCATTTAGACTTCACTTCCATGTAAGGTTGGGTGTAGCACTACTGAAGTTCGACAATTGAAGAGCTGGGGCATTAAGGTACCTAAGCTATATTTACTTTATTTCGAAAATCTAACTTTATAAGTTTTATGTAAATCCTGGGATCACATTTTTTGCTTGATTTCGATTGAGATGCTGCAACAGGTTTAGATTTTGAGAATCACGGATTTCGTCACGACAGAATTGAAAATAAAATTAACTTAATGTAAAAAAAGTTGTACTCCAAGCGTAATTTGAAAATGATTTGTTTTAGTGTTCCTTGTTATAGTCGAAACAGCACACTTTAAACATATATTAAATCTGACGGACTTCTGATCTGCGTTAAAGTGTCGGATACGTTCCTCATTTAAATATTACGAACGTTAAGGCTGTAAAAGGTCACAAGTCAGAGAAATAAATTAATCTGGTCAAGAAAGGGATAGGCCACTCATCTCAAAATTACGAGTACATATTATGGACAGGTATTAAAGTTATTTGTGATCTACGTATTGTTAAACTAATATAAAAAATAGACTCTCGGCGTAACACAAACATGAAAACCACATCTAGGAGCGCAGTTATTCGCTCAAAACCAGTATCAAAACTGCTATCAATTGGGAAATAGTATCTCCACGTCGCACTGTCATCTGAACCAAAGCCATGTTTGTTCTCCGTATCACTGAAACATCCATTGTTTTCACCGTGCATTTTTTTCCATCTGGAGCTTATATTGAAATTTAACTGGTTTTTAGCTTTCTTGGCGACAATCCCACAGGATATCGTGGTCAAAAACGTAATTTACGAATTACAGCGAATTGTCAAAAATGAACACCATACCTTTGTGTGCTTTTAGATGGAAATGTGTTTTTGTATTCATATATATGGCTTAAGTACCTAACTGCCCCAAGCCCTTCAATTGTAAAACCATTTTGATAATTTTGAGATGAACTCAGGGATTGTTGTAAATCTGGCAACAGTAGCAGTATCTCAACATCCCAGAACACTTGTACTAGGATGGGCCTATTGTGTACGCACCAACAAATTTAAAATTCAAAATAAGCTACGGTGCTTTTTATATTAAATCTCGCTGAGAGTCCTGATGTGTGGTTATAATCGTAACTTCAAAGCTTTATAGAATAGTTGAAGAGCATGTTGTCAGTAAACTGTTAAATGTATGTATCTTGTAATTGTAACTGGTCGATAGTGTTGTTATAGAGGAAAAGGTTCGTAATAACTTCGATGTGTTATTTGCTTGTCTTTTTTATATCATCAAGAGATGTATACAAAATTGAAACATTTATACGATTAAGTTTAGCCTCTAAATTTAGAAGTCGAGACAATAAAGTTTCAGTATTCAATATTCAAATTCTTTGTGTCTCGATTTGGTGCAGTTGTTTGTATCATCTCCCCTATACAGGGTGACTTCGAAGTTGAGTCATTTATTTTAACAGTGAGTAGATCTGATCAAAAGAAATGTTTTTTTCCTTTAACATGTTTGTGGTAAAATTAAAGTAATAAAGTTATAGCCCTTTAGAAGCTTGAGTGCCGCCCTGTCTCAATAATAATATTATGTGCTCGTGTGTGGCGACAACGGACATAATCCGCCTTATCGGTTCATCGCATCGGAAACAAAAAAGCGAAAGAATTTGAAACGCTGATCACGATGTTTTTATTCAGACAATGTGTCAGTCGGTAACGCGTGAGTGAATAGTGTTGTTTGCTGCGTGGCTCAAACGAAATAAAAAATGGCACATGTTTATGCGGATCGGTTTCCCAATCGAGTGCAACCAAACCCTCGTGCCTTTGTTAATGTAGTACAACGGGCTCGGGAATCAGGTGACAGGGGAGGGCATGCCGGTGCTCCAAGACCTCACGATCAAATACAGGTCCGCACTGAAATACTTGTCGAAAGGATATTTTATAAAACAAGGTAAAATTTTTTTTTTATTTTTACACACATATTTTGGTTTATCTTCCTTCTACAATCATTATCTGAAAATTAATGACTCAACTTCAAAGTCATTTGACTGATTTTAAATGTTACATTTTTACTAGATAATCCTAGGATATTTTTGAAAATGGTTGTGTTACGGAAATGATTATAATTTCCACTGCCGACAGGCAATGTTGTTAATATCCTCAATTTAACGTATTTGTTCGGTGATTCAACGATAATGGCCAAGACGGGGTGAGCAATATTGATATAGGGACGAGCTGATGAAAATGTTAACGATATTCGTAGTCACGAAAAAAACTTGAATAGAACAGCCAAGACAAAACAAATATAATTGAACAATGGATCCTGAAGCTGATCTCAATGTCAAAGAATGGTTAAATCTCAGCAATATGGCTGTTATACTCCTACATACTCGTATTAAGAATAGGGTTTCTCATTGCATTCTGTTTTTAAAATGAAATTATTGCTTCTTGTAAATCGACAGCACAGTTCATCAGAATTCCATACTGATTTGAATAGTAAAATTGACTAAGAACTAACTCAAATGATTAGCACTCCCTCTGTGAAAAACAAAAATACTTAAGTGCATGTTGTGCATAACATTATTTTGCATTTCACTTTATATGATCAACATTACCCAACTTGACCGAGCATTTACGTTATTGGCAAGCTTTTTTTTATACTTCAACTACCACGAAGGCCTAAGGCCTAAACACCCATCGGGTACCGGGGGGCTATAGGGGGATACAGGGGAAAGGGGGAACGCCACACGGACTCTGGCGAGGGAACATGCACACATTCTGGCTCCGCCTACGAGATCCGCTGATATACTAGGAATAAGGTCACTAGCTTCTAGTGAAGAGATAGATTTAACTTTAATGTTCTCATCGTATTTGCAGTCCGTCAGATGTAATGAACATAGTATTAATTGTAGTAATTTGGAAACCACATTTTCAAGTTTTGTATTTTTTGTGGAATACACTTTTTAAAAATCCATCTCAAAGTACCAATCTTATTACTCATTCAGTCGTTATATGTTCACCTTGTAATGTCAAACACAGTGATTGCTCGAGCAGTGCTACGTTCTGATAAACGCGGCCAGTACCAAACCCAAATCTTTCCATGTAGATTTAGAAATGTCATGTCGTTTTTTTTTCTTTTAGCAGAACTTATTTTTCGTCACTACACACTATACTTTTTATCTGGATCCTTATTCTTGAAAATAAGGTAGTAGAATCAGCAAACAAGAAGTGGACGTAGTACTCTTCGCTGGAGAATGATCGCAAATTCTGTCAAATAAGTTTGTTGGCAAAATGATATGTACCTGATTCTTAATATCATCAAACGTTCTATCGCAAAGTTAACTTCGTCTTTAGAATTGAGTCGCATGGATGACGGCAAGACTTTCGCGAATTACTCAGGGAGATACTTTTCTACCAGTCTTCAGGAATACAGTTCCTCGAAAGGTAAGAGAACCACTTCCTCCTTTTCTCAGTTAAACCCGAATTAAATAAAATAGCTACTATTAACGTCAATGGCCGGATTATGATCATTTCTCTTCGACGGGGATAAAGCAAATATTAAGCCTTTTTCAGATCATTTAATTTCTTTATTGTCTGACTTACAAGTTTCTTATAGCTTTCTCAATTCTGTTTGACACTGTTTTTCCCAAAGACCGAGAAACACAAGGAGCCAACATCAAGCTCCTATAAAGAAGCAACTTCTATTTCTATCTACATCCTTATTTGCGCAAGGCAAAACGTGTGGAAAAGTAAACATTCATCCACAATGCCTGAGGACAAACCGACGAAACTAAAAAAGGACAAAACAAGGAATGCAATTAAGAAGCCAGCACAACGTGGCTATCTATGCCAGAATCAAAGTCAACCCAGCAGTGGAATACGGCACAGACTGTCCGGCAGATATGCGCAGATGCGATGCTAGGTATTTGCAGCATCACCGTACTATATAGGTAGTACCAATGCATATCTTCGTTAATGCTTTCAAGATGTTACCATCTTGCGAACACATGCAAAACGAACTGAAAGAATTTATATCTAAGTCTAATTAGTATCGAAAGATATACATGGTGAGAGCAAAGAGTAGTTACATCAATAGAGGACACTGTGTGGAATGTCTGTCGAATCCGGGGGTTTTCTCCATTGGGTTCAACCTGGTTTATAGCAGAAACTCAGCGATCTATGAGTGAACCGCCTTTCGATTGTCATTGGCCTGGCCTGTCAAGAAACGCGCTTGGTTTGGCGGTTCGCTCTTAGATGGCTAGGCATCCATCGTGAAGGCGATCACACATTGTTGCCAAACTGGCGAAAAATGTTTAGAAGCTGCCATATACGAGGTATCTAAATTAAGTTGTGAGACTGACAACGTAGCGTTTCATCTGTCAGCAGTAGAGGTGTCGAGGTTGGAGGGGGACAAGGGAGCACGTGATACGCCTCCAGTATAAGTTTGAACTCTCTCGTCATTTGGTTGTCCGTAGCGATTTTTTTCTAGTGTGTACTAAGAATGAGTAACGATGTGCCATCAGGATTCACTTCAGACTTGAGCACAGTGCAACGAACACTTTTGCTAAACTGCAGCAGCTCTACTGAGAAAGAAGGGAGAGGGTCGAGTGAAGATAAACCAAGAAGCGGAAGTGCTTCATCTTCAAGCACCGATAAAAATATCGACAGAATCCAAGATCTTGTGCGTTCAGATCGTCGGCTGACAATCAGAAAGTTATTTTGAGATATCTGAATAAAAATAAATGAGAAAATCAGTCTCATTACTTAATTTACAGACCTCGTAGGCACTAAGCTGAATCAAGTACAATTCTTTTCACGGCTTTTGGCGGTTATTTCACAGTGTCATATGGAATAAGTAAACAGTACCACTGTAGACTCGCCTTTGCGCAATCGGTTCGTTATAGCGGTTGCTACTTGATATTGCATAAACACATGTATCAAGTAACAGAAGACCCTAGTTTTAACCAATACAAAAAAATTGATACAGACCGTCGACATTGTAGTAGTATCTGCAGGCATTGTTATGTTTTATACAACAAGAGGCAAGCTCAAATCGTAGGGTCATGACCATCAAGTTGTCATACTGACAAGCAGGTTGTCATACTGACAGTGACAAGCCACCCATACGTTGACGAGAAAGTTTTCAAGATTGTGAAACAAGACCAAGAAACTTGTCCGTGAGCTTACACAAACAAACATCCGCGTGTACTTGTGTGAGAAATTAGGATTTCTACTCGAAAATTCTGGTGTCGAGAATTTGTCTTTGGTCGAGAAGAGAAAAAACTCAACGCCTCGAGGATTTGAGAAATCAATTCCATGAGTGAGGTAACTAAAAACACTCACGAAGAGTTATATAAAATATCATTTCCAAACTTAGATTCTGATTGAACCAAAGTTTCTAAAATCGCAAACCAAGATAATGAAGAGGACCACGAATTCGACTAAGAATTGTTTGAAAGTGATTCTGATAGCTGAAATGTCATACTAGTCATTGTTACATCACTAGAAACTTAATGAAAAATCATATATCAGCTATTTGCTTCTACTGGGCACTGGGCAACGAACACGTAGTCTTGAAAAACTGCACAAAGTTGTAAGTAATAAGAAACCGCCTATCAGATGATACTGTTAATGCTCTTGTAGGTTTACTGTGACCCGCCAAAAACCGTGAAAAGACCTATAGATAGTCTTAGCGTGAAATCACCCCGTATTCGCTCTGATATGTTGACCATACTGACGTAACGGACATGCTGGCCTCTCTTACAAACAGTCGTTTGCATACTGCCTAGAAGTTGCTGCATCTTTGCTGCGTCAGCCTCTTGAAAAGTGTATGTATATGTACGAGTATAGACGCAGAACGCAATCTTGGTAGTTAAATCACGTTTACAATAAAGTACGTATCAATTAATAGTGATTAAGGACAGAGTGGAGTTGATACAACTGTGGCGAGAACCGTTAGCTTTATAGACGTTCTTGTTGTTTTAATAGTAATACAACATAGAAAATGAATACAAAGTAATAGATACTACCGCAATTACTTGCGAATATTTATGTCTCACTTAACGCCTTTTATTTGAACGACATTTTTCATGCTGAAACGGTCGTGAGGGCAAGATTAGCGTAAGTAATATTTCGTACCTTAGAGGTAGGCACGTGTTTACCATATTGACTTATGAACAACTAAATATCAATGTTTTAAAATAAACTAAGAACAGAATACCCTTCAAGGTCTTGTGAAAAGTCTTGAAACATGGCCAAAACTAGAAAGATTCACTAAATTTCACAAAAAAGGTTAATTCATAATTATGTTGTCGAGGTACCTTATAACGAACCTGTCATTTGTCAAAATTCAAAATAGCGTATTCAGACTGATAGACATGTTTGCAGAGAAGTGCCTGGATTGCGCTCAAATTAGATTTTTTATGCTTTAGATGTCGCTGATCACGAATTTAGTATCGATTATCTAAAAATCAAAGTGGAGGATCTAAAATGTCGAACATGTTTGCAATTTTGATTTGAGGTCGCTGATAAAGAATTTCCTATAGAATTTCTCGACATCAAAATGACGAAATATGCAGTCGACTACAGTCTAAATTGACGTATTTCGCAACTGGGTGTCGGATAAACATGCTACTATTCGAAACAGAGCGGACTCTAATGTACATTTTTTCTAAACTCCTTTTGGAATCACTATCAGTTATGAAAAAAGTATCAATTACATTATTGTCGTATAGTGTCATGGGCCGATTGACACCGTATTGTTAATTCATAATTATACATACTTTTGACTCCGCAATCTATTTTATCACATCTTAATACGGTTGGTTATTTTAAAATTTATACGATTATATACACTTTCTTGATACGAGCTCATTATCATTTTCACGTTTTTTTTTTATGGCAGAAAATCACTTCACCATAACTAGGCACGCGAGGCCAAGTGGACATAATGAATTATGCTTCCCTATACAAAAACTGAAATCAAACGCGATTTTTTGAAGTTATGGCCAGGTTTTTGTGGTTCTCGTACCACTATACGACCTCAAAAATTATGATATTTGATTATATAACCGAGCATTGACCGTTTTAGATAATTTTTGGGTTATTCATAATACACCTATAACAATACTTTCAAAAATGATGTGTCTGTTTTATCTGACTGATACTCCATTATAGGACAACACCCAGCTGTATTTACTTACCATGCCTGATATTAACCTTTGATTCTGCACGCATCTGCATGTGTATAAGACCCAGAAAGTATGGACATACGAAGGGTTAATCATTTAAAACTGGCACTAAAATGAGATATGTTCATAGAAATCTTGGTACCTTAGTAGTATTAGCTTTGTGTCCGCGACTCTTTAAGTACTACAAAATTCTAGCATGTCTGATATCGCAAACACACTCTTAGTGCTATGAAAAGTGACCTCGACTTTGAACTAACCTGTACGCGATTTGCATTTTTTATTTCCTTCACGCCAAACGATCAAAAGTACCCTTTGGGCATTCCGTTGATGGCTATCTCATGATGGCAGATAAATCCACAATTTATGAGAGATATTATGGCCAGGATCATCGCTGTTAATGTTCAAGATTGCTCATCACCTGCACTCCTGCACTTGTTCCGTTATTATATCTTCTAGAACAATAGGGTGCTAGACAGTACAACAAATCTAAATGTTTATTCCTATCAAACGCAGGTGAGGTATTAGTAGTCTTCTGCCCGCGGCTTCACACACGTAGATTTTGTTTTTTATAGAAAAAAATGGCGTCAAGTAGGTTGACTCGGCATATTTGAAATATATCTAATGGGAGCAAATAAATGTACCAGCATGAAAAAATTGAGACAAAAATGATCAGGATCCTCTATAGTCTATAAGGTCAAAAAACGAAGTTTGAGCGATTTTTACTATTTAAGCCCTTTTTTCTGCCGCCACTGGGCCGATTTTAAAACACTGTTTTTTGTATCCTTAGAACAGTGGTAACATTGTGTAAAATTTTAATCGTAATCCGAGCGGTACTTCTCAAGTTATAGGCTGTTATAAGATTAACAGACAGACGGACAGACTGTCAGACAAACAGACAGATCGACGGAAATGAGTGACATGGTTTTTAGTGATGTACAATGTCATGTAACATAAAAACTGTCAGTCTCTTTCTGCTGGTCCTTGGCCGGTCTTTAACTTGAGAAGTTCCACTCAGATTTTAATGGTTGCTACAACGCCAAGGACGAAAAAGTACCAGTTGAAGAACGAAACATATTTATGGTTTTTGGAAATCAGTCCAGTGGCAGCGGAGGAAAAACCAAAAACGCTCAAGCTTCGTTTTCTGACGATTCAGGGAGTCCTGGTTATTTTCATAAACATTTTTGTAGAGGTTGAAATCCAGGGCTCGGCATTATAGGGGGGCGGGGAGGGTATATGGAAATTTTTTGATCCCGGTAATTCTATTCACCTATTTCGTGCATCATAGATTTCGTCTTTGAAACTCAGAAAAATGTTTTTGATCAGCGAACTCCTTCTATTTAATCTCACTGTCCCGTCCGAGGAACCGCACCGGACTAATTTATCCGTACTGCAGCGCAAAATACATGTGGTATACAAGGTCCACGCATGAAGTGAACGATAACTTGCTGCAGCGATGTTGCAATGGGCGCTGCCGCGCAGATGTGGAAAGGACAGATGGACTACTGGCACGGTGGGGAAAGAATGTCTATGGACTAAATTGTATGGTCTTGTTTGACTGACTTAATCTGCTCAATTTCTTTATTGTACATGTTCGTAACTGACTCTTTCTCAGAGAATTTAAATTACTCTGAACTTAATCCTTTATGAGATGATGAGTAGGAAGTGCAGGCGCAACCTACTTAACGTCACTGTTTAAGAGTCTGGACGAACAGAAAATAAGTCAGACAAGCTTGAGACAGTCTCCCACATAAAGAATTCCGTGCCAACGCAACAATACGACCAAAAAGCGTCACTGCTTCTTTGAGTTTGATTATGAATGAATATTAAGAAGTAACATGAGTTGAAAAGAGTGGAAAATTTCCACCCCCTATTGTAACGGTTTCACCGTCCGATCGTATTTATTAAATCACTTCTCGATTATCATTTCATTAATCCCATCTCTAGCTTTTCTACTTGGAAAATTTTCCGCTTGGAGCGCTTGATGCGGAGTTCCTGATCTGCGATCTTCCTCGCGCTTCCTTTTCACTTGAGCCGCCGATCGAACAAGAACTAAACATTTTCTTCTCTGTAGCACAAGGTCATATAGCACCATGTGCTAGAATTTTGTAGAATGTGTGTCCGTATAGGACAAAATGATTGGGGCCACCCCCTTTCTCTTTCTCTTTCTCTTTCCCTTTCTCTTTCCCTTTCTCCTTTCTCTTTCCCTTTCCCTTTGCCTTAGTCTTTGACTTTGCCTTGCTTGGCCAATATTTTCACCCATGCATGTGCCTTGGCAGCGCCATCGCCTTTAACTTGGCCTACAACTGGTTATGAAGCCACTATATGTGAGGTCACCCCTCATAACTGGGACCTCCACTTCAAGCACCTGGCACCTGGCTTCAGTCGAGTCAAAATGGACCAGCGAAAGATAAGTTGATAGTTTTATAGCAGCGCCAAAGATGTAAAACTTATTTTGTTCTTTAAAACTGTAAAATTGTAATGTAATGGAAATGCTTTTTTTTTGTTAAATAAAATCTGTTAAATTTTTGTGTTCTGTTTGTTCTTCTATCCTCTAGCCATGCCATGGTCGACACACAGCTACACGCCTGTAGATGTTTTCATGCCACTGACTGAGCTACCGGAAGCTAATGCTAACCCCCTTTCTGTGATTGTGCAGAAAAGTTGGAATCTTCATTGCATTCCATCTTTTCTGGACTTTTTGCGGAAAGGAAGCGTTACATAAATTGGCGCCCAACGTGGGGCTTCGATAGGTGTTTGGCTTTGTCGACAAGTGGTTTGCTAGTGGAAGATTGGCAGACAGAACATAGTTTTCAAAATTCTTTACAATCTTTGGCAGCATTTCTATTTTTAATTGCTTTTGGTACTCAAATTTCTAATTCCTTAATCATCCTTACTTTTTGCTTAATGTTTAAAATTTTTATCAAAAGATTAAAATTTTTCCACCTGTTTATTTCATAGGCATACTATTAACTTTTAAATTGTCTTGTTTAGTAGTCAGCGAGATCATTGCCAGAATTTTTTTTTATCACATACTACGAGTACTATAGTTTTTATTTACTGCTGGGGACAGTTATAACTTTTTACTCATTGTAGTTTTGAGATTGATGATATTCTGATAATTTTTTGTTGAATATTGATAGTCTGGGGACTTTAGGTTTCCCAGCATTTTTGTCGAATATCATCAAACTTTTGATTGAGGTTGTGACTATTGTTGTTGATAGTTTACATATTCTTATATGCTTTTCATTTTTGATCACTTACCTCTTAGTTTTTGAAAGTGTTTCTTCATGTGCAGTTTTTTTTGATTTCTTGAGACTTGTCATGTATGCATATATAGCCTAATTGTTGGATCTCTGGTGTACTGATATAGCTCTCATGATGTTTGGTACGTAGGAAATTTACTTCTAAAATTATTTTTGCCTTCCCCAAATGTTTTTACTTTTTGAATTTTTGACTGTACTTGAACTTTTGATCATTTGTTTTCATTCTGATGGCAATAATCTACTGACTAGAGTTATCTGGAGTAAATCATTTTGCGAT
Organism: Acanthoscelides obtectus; assembly: GCA_963669975.1. NCBI lineage: Eukaryota > Metazoa > Arthropoda > Insecta > Coleoptera > Chrysomelidae > Acanthoscelides > Acanthoscelides obtectus. The sequence continues at coordinate 40,434,554 of CAVLJG010000007.1, forward strand.
TTATCCATTTATCTGAATTGTATGAATTTGATATTCATAATTTTTCGTATATTTTGGCGGTTTACTTTTTTTCAAGTATTGACACTTGGACATAGTACCTTGATACTTACCTTTCTTTTTTTTTCAAGAAACAAATGATGTTTTTCTTGACTATATTTTTTGCTACTTTTCAATGGGGGGTGACTCCTAAATCATTTTTACCTATACAAAGACACACATACTCATTTATGATAATTAAACTTCAACTTGTTGTTGAAATAGTATACGTTCCTCAGTAACTATTGTAGTAATTTTGTCTCTTGTTTGGAGCAAAAGTTTTCATAATTTTAATGTTTTATAGTTTTATCTGGCATATTCTTTGGGGGAAATTAGAACATTAGTGTCTGATTTTCCATTGGATTAACAGGACTTGAACGTCTCTGTACTCTTTTAATGTATGTCAGATATAAAATAATTTTTTTTAAGATTCGGCTGCTCCTGTTTTTGTATTGAAACTTTTTGTTTGTATTGTTAGTTTTTTATAGTGTTTTAGATCCTTGTCATTTCTTGACGTATTCAGGTTTTTAACCTGATAATACGTTGAATGTTGATCATGGCAATGGTATTGATGTTTTGCGTAATGATGTAATGAGTGAGAGTTCTGATTCGGACAGCGATTAACTTTTGCTTTTGTGTATTATTATGCTTTATATACTCTCATATTCTAAAATTCAGATAAATTATTCTTGCTTAATCATCATCATTTGTAATAATTCATATTTCCGCTCAATCGAAGGGGGCGAGTTTTTCGATCTGTACATTGGAGCGAGTAGGTTTTCCTATATTTATTTCCTAGTACAGATGCGAACGGAGAAGAATTTCCTTTGATAATGATTAAACTTATTTGCTGTAAGAGGCAGCTGAATGTTTACTTTGGACATTTAACATCGTTGATCCTTCAACCTTTTGAAATATTACAATTTGTCCAATACTCATATTTCCGCTCAATCGAAGGGGGCGAGTTTTTCGATCTGTACATTGGAGCGAGTAGGTTTTCCTATATTTATTTCCTAGTACAGATGCGAACGGATAAGAATTTCCTTTGAGAATTGTTAAGCTAATTTTCTGTAAAAGGCAGTTGAATGTTTACTTTGGACATTTGTCATCGTTGTTCTTTCAACCTTTTGAACCATTACGTCAGTCCACCATTTACAGAATTTACAAGTCATAATTATTTTTCTGATTCCAATTTAATGTGTATACTTCATCTTTTAAATATTTCATTTTTCTGAGTGTACTCAAAATTTAAATTGCATTCAAATCATGTGACAAATACTGTGTATAATATTTTATAATGTTTTTATGCGTATATTTTCTGAATTTCTTTTACATACTTACGTACCTCTATTTTTTGAGTCTATTACTTTTGAAGTTTTTGATAGTATCCTCTTTTTGAATTAATCATAACTTTCTTCGAGAGCACAGACTTACATTGATTTTTGGTTCAAACTTTTGATGTTTGTTCACATATTTTTGAGTGGTTTTGAACTTTGACAGTATTTTGTAGTCTGGATAGTTACATAGATTCGTTGCGATGTATGCATTTGAGGGTCTTGTACTATCCACAGTTTCTTTAATTGAAAGTGTTTTCTTCATATGCATTTTATTTTCTTCTTGAGACTTGTCATATATGATTTCCGCCTAGTTACAAATCTGTGCGTATTGATAAACTCTTGAAACCTCTGGCGTATAAGTAAAACTCACTTTTGATATAGTAATTTATGTCTCAGTTAAATTCAATCAGTTCAATTTGATTTGAAGTAATTGTCAATTCCTTCTTGGGATTTTTCATATATGCTTTCAGCCTTTGTGCACATTTGTGCGTATTGCTAAGTCTTGAGCTTGGTTGCGACATTGCTTTTATGTTTCGCTATAGATTTTGAAATATCTGGTGATTTTGCTTTTGCATTATTGCATTTGTTTTGATAGTCTGCTCTCATAGTTTTTTTCCCGACTTCTTATTTCTTTCAATGTCTGTCTTAACTTGAAGTAATCGCCCATTCTTATAGATTCAGTATAGTAATTCTCTTCTCATACTTTACACTGGTAAATTATTACAGTTTTTCTAATCTTGTAATATTTCATATTTGAACTTAACTTTCATTTTACAATGATATGGTTATTCTCAGTGTAGACTTTGAAGTGCGCTGATGATATCAGTGATCTACATGAGAATATTCCATAGACTATAGACATTCTTGTCTAGGGCTTTGGAATGCACCTACGGTGACCCTATAAAGTTGTCTTTCTCTCATATTTTTGCTTTAAATCAAAATTCGAATACTTACCTATCATATTTATTTCTATTTCTTGTTCACTAGATTTTTTTTATAACTCCAATTTTGCACCTATATATATCGTAGACTTTTGCATACAATTTTTGTTTGCGGCATTACTCTCATGTATCATGATTTATTAAAATATCTTGTATTTTCGTTTCGCTATTTTGCTTTTTACATATGCTCACTTCGTTTCTCATTCATTACTAATGAAACTTTTAATATTTTGCTTACTTTTGTATTTTTTTTGAAAATTTCATAAATGTCTCTTATATACTTTAATTCTCTGAAAACATTTTGAATTATTTTGTAGTCTTACAGACTGCTGGCGCCCGACAATTTTTTTGTGGAATCAGAACTGCACTTAGTATCTTTTTTTGATTAAAATACCTTATTGATCAAGTTTTCATTGGTTTAGTACTTGTAAATTGTTTTGTTATATGACTTGAATTCCTAATGGAATTTGTTAATTTCTTTTGATTTTCATATTTTGAAAATAGTAATGCACTGTTTTTTTTTATATTGGATATTGGTTTAAAATATCACTGTAGATGATATTCTTTTTGGGTTTGGAGTATTGCGAGATAATCTGGCAATTGTTTTGAGAAAAATTATTATTATTTTTTTAGTACCTCTTATGGTTTAGGTACTTGCTTAATTTTGAAGTTTTTAGTAGTCAGTCGTGCATTTTGGATGCCATTGTGATTCGTGCTTGGACTACTGCTGAAACTTTTGGTTTATTTTTCTCGTTCTAGGTATGCCGATGTTTTATGTTTTGGTGGTTCATCATATGATGATAGTTTTTTTAAGTGCAACTTCACTGTACTTTTCAACGAGTTGGTGCTATAACCATCCCTCTTGTTTGGTAGACTTGAGGTTATCCCTTTTTCTTCCAATTCTCTTCTAACATTTTTGTTTCTACCTTACTTTTGCTACTTGTTATCTGGCCGAATGGTTGTACATTTGTCCTTCCGTGATAACTTTCAATTTCCATGTCAAATAAAAAAAAAATTCTTGAATTGCTTCTTCGAATTTTTTTTCTGGTTAAGTTGGGGCGAGTGTAACGGTTTCACCGTCCGATCGTATTTATTAAATCACTTCTCGATTATCATTTCATTAATCCCATCTCTAGCTTTTCTACTTGGAAAATTTTCCGCTTGGAGCGCTTGATGCGGAGTTCCTGATTTGCGATCTTCCTCGCGCTTCCTTTTCACTTGAGCCGCCGATCGAACAAGAACTAAACATTTTCTTCTCTGTAGCACAAGGTCATATAGCACCATGTGCTAGAATTTTGTAGAATGTGTGTCCGTATAGGACAAAATGATTGGGGCCACCCCCTTTCTCTTTCTCTTTCTCTTTCCCTTTCTCTTTCCCTTTCTCCTTTCTCTTTCCCTTTCCCTTTGCCTTAGTCTTTGACTTTGCCTTGCTTGGCCAATATTTTCACCCATGCATGTGCCTTGGCAGCGCCATCGCCTTTAACTTGGCCTACAACTGGTTATGAAGCCACTATATGTGAGGTCACCCCTCATAACTGGGACCTCCACTTCAAGCACCTGGCACCTGGCTTCAGTCGAGTCAAAATGGACCAGCGAAAGATAAGTTGATAGTTTTATAGCAGCGCCAAAGATGTAAAACTTATTTTGTTCTTTAAAACTGTAAAATTGTAATGTAATGGAAATGCTTTTTTTTTGTTAAATAAAATCTGTTAAATTTTTGTGTTCTGTTTGTTCTTCTATCCTCTAGCCATGCCATGGTCGACACACAGCTACACGCCTGTAGATGTTTTCATGCCACTGACTGAGCTACCGGAAGCTAATGCTAACCCCCTTTCTGTGATTGTGCAGAAAAGTTGGAATCTTCATTGCATTCCATCTTTTCTGGACTTTTTGCGGAAAGGAAGCGTTACACTATGTTACCATGCTAGGGGTTGTATTTCTAACAACGCTGAATAACCTTAATTTGTGTTGTTTAGTATTTGTACTAAACTTCCTCTGAATCAGTTGCAAGAATAAAAAGTCCCATAAAAGCTCTAATCTACGTTTCTACGAATCGATGGATTGTCTTTAGTGAAGTACTGGCATGTGAGAAGTCACAGCAAAATTAATGGTTCAACAGATTAATCAAATTTGATATTCAAGCGTCAACGCTACTGTACTACTCTAAAAAAATGGCTTGAAATGTTTATCAGGCGCCTATAGCTAGGCTAATACAAGTCTATTATTCCCCCTGGTTGTACCGTTAATAGATATCTTTATCTAGTGTGCCATACACAGACAATTGCCACACATCTGAGACACATAATTAATTTTCAGTAATAAAGGCAGCAGCATAAGCGGTAGCGGGCAAAATATGTTTCAGGTAACATAATATTCGCAGCGATTGTCTATCGACTGGCGAAGTGATTTATAACCAATATCGTTCCAAAGCTAAGTATATAAACTTAAAATAGTAAGATCACTCTGCAACTACACAGCCAAGGCGGCCACACATGTCATGATTTTTGCAAGGTTAATTTTGCACACCAAGATACACCCTCGGCGTCTAGGAAGGGGGAAGGGCCCGTTGCAGAAGTGACTAATAGAGCCCTCATTGCGTAATTGTAACAATTATATAGCAATTCTTTATTCCATCTTCCATTCTATACAAGGTCTGTAAATTAAGTGATGGGACTGGTTTTTTAATTAAAATATAATCACAATTTTATATTGTCAACCTCAAAATAGCTTCCTCCTGAAGCCACACAACGCTGGAGACGATTCTTACACTGCTCGTCCTTCAGCTGGTCGGTTACAGCCGATGTTTTTGACTGTCTCAAAATGAGCTCCCTTCAGGTGATTTTTCAACTTCGGAAAGAGAAATAGTCACAAGTCAGGCATCTAAGAAGGCTAAGGAGCCACAGGAATGTTTTTACTGGCCAAAAACTCGTTTATTGACATTGTTGTGTGACAAGGAGCATTTCATCGTGATGCAACACCCAGTTTTTCTTGATCTGATCGACGGAGGTTGAGTCAAATTTAACTCTTTCATCATTTCGACTATCAGCTGACGAACTGAACGCACAAGATCTCGGATTCTGTCGACATTTTTATCGGTTCTTGGAGCCTTCCGCTTCGTGATGCATCTCCAATCGACTCTCTTCCTTCTGGAAGTGCCTCAAATCACCGAAAAACCTGTGCTCTTGGCAAAACAGTACCTCCGTAGGGCTGCTGAAGATTAGCAAGAGTTTCCGTTGCACTGTGCCAAAGTATTAAGCAAAACCTGATAGCGCACCGTTGCTCGAAATTGATGTTATTCATTTTTAGAACACTAGGAAAAACTGTTTCATCAAAAAAACGGTACACACAACCAGATGACTCGAGCGAGTTCAAACTTGTACTGAAAGCGGTACGATACGAAGTCGGGGCGATCCGCTAGAAGAAGATAAACCTGACACGAGCTGGCTGCTACAACTGGCAACATTGTTAAATAGGTGGGGGCTATGGGCATATTTGACTGTCACTTAAGTCCTCTACTATACATGTTATGTATAATATGTATAAATATGAAAGACACATTAGTATCGACAGCTAACTGAGGCCGCTGTAAGTACGATACCTTCGAGTAAAGCGATTACTTGTTACTAGAAGGACATCTCGTTCTGGGAAGGTAGGTGGATTCAAAATATTATATCATGTAAGTTTTATTCGCCAGTGACTTTACTTCTTGTCCTCTTTAAGCTTTGTTCCAGAAGCAGCGTATCTGCAGCAAGAATTGATTGTTGCAATCGGTTGCTAGCGTTGTGTATACGCGTAGATAAGGAGTTCCAGTTAGAAAATAATTTACCGTTTTGTTTTCAGATTTTAATAGCGAGAAACCGATCATTGGCTGCTGAACAGCTTCTATTTTGTTGCTTGTGGACAAATTAAAGTAAGCTACGGGAACGTCTGGTTGAACTAATTACTACTACTACCACTACTACTAAGTTAAGAGAGGACAGAGCAAATTAGCTGTAGCGGCGATACTAAAACGCAATCAGCTATTTTGATTGGCCTGGAAAAATCGACGTTTGCCGAGGATTAATAAAATTGACAGTATTGTAGACCTAAAACACGGGAGGAGTGTAAGTAGTATGCGTTGAACGCCATCTAAAGACAGCGATTATACTAACTGTATTAAAAGTGGATAATGGTATCATTGGTGGAAATGTCAAGAGCATTGTGAGTAATAGTTGTAAGAAGTTAGAAGTAGTGTAGCCAGTAATCTGGGGTCAGAAGTGTCAAACAAATACTAACACAACTGTGGTTTGCAAAACATAAATGTCGTGATTTTGTAGCTGTATACAATTTGTAAAAGTGGTGAAACAGTACCATTCAAGACTTGTGTAGGAAATTAAAAGGATATAATGTGATTTCGTTCATGGAAGAAACACTAAAAGGTATTTTTTGATTGTGCAATGCTGTATGTGTATGGGATAGGAAGAGTTTGGTTTGCAACCAGTCATAGCTAATTCAACAGCAAAGGAGGCAGAAGCAATAGCGATAACATCTGATACTAGAAGAGAGCGTATGATGTCCACAGTTCAAATAGCAATTTCTAAGTGATAATAATGAATAATTATGAATGCAATCATACATAACTTGAAATCGATTGCTAATGTGCATAGCTTAATAGCATTTTTACGTTTTATCCGACTGAAGATACCTCTTTCAATTTTTATCTTTTTGACGTTTATCGGATTACTAAAACAAAGTAAAATTGAATGGCCATAGCTTTGGTTAACGCAACAACTTAAGCTTATTACATCCTGTAGTTTTCATGCTGTACAAGTACAATAACAATTAATTTCCGATCCTCAGAAGAGGATTTCTAGTAAGTTGACTCTGCACTTGCTAAGTAACGCCGATTCAGTTCGTGAATGGTTAAGGTCAGCGCAGTTCAAATCCTCTGAGAAAAAAGTCACCTACAAACATGTACAGCAGAGAAATTGAACGGATTAAGTCAGTCAAACAGGCGCATACAATTATTTCATTTAGACATTCTTTCCCTACCCTACCGGTAGTTACTGTCCATCTGGCAACGTTGTCCCGTTCCGCATCTGCACGGCATGGCTGCAGCAAGTTATCGTTTATTTCGTGCGTTGTCCGTGTATACTTTATCTGAAGTCACTTGAAATAGCATAAAAACCTTTGGTCGGCGCGTCCTTTGTAATTTCATGACGTATCATAGGCGTGCGGTCATTTATTTAGAACGATAATAATAATGTTTTTATATCACAATAAATGGATTTTACTATCTTTTTATTTTTTTTATTTGGGATAAAAAATACTTATATTGGGAGTTTAATTTATGTTGACTGAAAGTTAAGAAATGGAAAAATTACAGAATTCCAACGTTTGACATAGGCAAATATTTACATAGCAGGTAGGTATATAAAAAGGTATATAAAGACTTACATTATAGGTATTTATATATCATCCTCGCCTTCGGAGCTGTCGCTAGAGTCATCTTGTAGAGGAATTACAACGGGATTTACAGGAGGCAAAACACAATATTCATTTTCTTTTTCAATAATATGCCTAGAACACTGCTTCCATAGGTCTGTGGCAGCAATATGAGATACTGCATCTCTTATTGTGGCCAATAGCGATTCACTTAATTGAGGGGTCTGATTATGTTTTCTTACTTTTTTTTTAAAGCAGCCCAGACCAACTCAATCGGGTTAAAAATGCAGTAATAGGGAGGTAGACGTAATACTTCATGGCCATTTTGCTGAAGCAGATTGTCAACAACATACTCTTTTTCAAATTTTTGTCTTTTAATAAGATCCAATAATATGGCTTTGGTTGATTTTTGTGGTATTTCCATTCCTTTATCCTTCATAAAATCAATAATGTCTTGTTTTTTTGTGCCTGTATTCGTAATTTTGTTTTTCTGTCGGGAATGGTATGGCGCATTGTCCATAATAATCACTGAATTTGGGGAAATGTTTGGTATTAACTGCTGCTCTATCCACTTTTCAAATAAGTCGGAGGTCATGTCCTCATGATAGTCGGCACATGATTCTTTGATATTTTTGGCAGATAACAGCAAGGCATTAGGTATAAATCCATTTTCACTGCCAGCATGGAGAATAATGATTCGTTTTCCACGGTTGCATGGTGCATTTAAAATGCACTTGTTGCTGTCGTCAACCCAGCCGTACTGCACAACATGATGGGTATCATACCACGTTTCATCCAGGTAAATCAGATTTCTTTTCTGCTCTCTATAGATTTTAACTTTGTGCAAAAATTCTTGGCGCAATTCAACGATTCGAGACGACTCCATAATCACCATTCTTTTATCTAATTTTTTGTATTGAAAACCACACAGTTTTACAATACAGTGCAGTGAGTCTAAGCATTTATAATTATAAAAATCTTCAGGATAATCTCTTAACTTATCCCGTATCATTTCCAACGTGGGCACCAAATTTTCTTTATAAAATCCGTATATTATACGACGAATATCTTCCTGAAAACCCACGTCTATTCTATTTAATTTTTGCCCTATGCGCTTTCTGTGGAAGGAATGGTTGACTACATCTCCCCTTTTTATAACCCGATAAATGGTAGACCGACTGATTTTTGTCAGGATACAAATTCTGTTTAAAATTTGATTTTGCGAGGAATCTGGATTTTCATTTTTCAGACAATCATACATATTTAGGATTACTCTTTGGGTCTGTCACACAAGAACAATCAACACAACAATTAAATCAACAAGTAAACTGAGTATTCAAAAGTCAAAAACACACAAACTAATAAAATCTATTAAAAAACACGGACAGACTAAAGAAAACACGTTTATTCACCGCTACACGGCACTGGCTAAACTGTTTCAATTTTCAGTAGCCACCTGCACTTGTTCGGAGCTCTGAAATACACGCTTTCTCATTGGCTATGTCCACGCATAGGCGTGCTTTACTCCACGTGGACCGGTGAAACTGCCTTTGATCTTATACGGGGGATTTTTGCTGCGAAATTTGGCGATTTTTGCAGCAACAGAGCGTGTTAAATATAGATATATAAAACGCACCCGGTATTTCACAGTGTTTCAAGCGACTTCAGATAAAGTATATGTTTTTCAACGATGCAGTCCGGGTAGATTAGTCATTCGGATCAGTTCGCCGGGCGGTGAACTTAAACATCAGGAGTACATACAGGTAAATATAACTACTGGGGCTGGGAGAGTATAGTTATTCTAAGGAATTTCAACCCCTACAAAAAATCCTTCTGGAAATGATCAGGACCTTCTGAAACGTCAAACAATGAAGTTTTAATTTTACCATTTTTGTAAATCATTTATAAAAAATATTTGACTTGCGACTTGAAATGGAACGCGGCATTAGAGAATCAAGATTTTGTGCTGAAAGCCACTTATAGTATATATGACAAGTACGAGCTCATTTTTTTCTAAATGTTGAGCCAAACCCTTTATAAACTGATTATAGCGTTGCTTGATGAATGCAGAATCAAGCTGCTTAATGCTATTTTCAGCTAAAGACAGTCTCATGTGAGGTGGCCATAGATCAAAGGTTACTGAGGGAAGCTAATTCTCAGTAATGTACGCTGTCGCTAGCTATAGTAGATACTCTTAGGGCTGCTATATTAGAAACTCAAGGTGAACCTGAAATTGGATTTCTGTTATTTTATTACGTTCACGAAGCAGGATCTGACATGAACGGCAAAGACAACTATGATTCCAGTACCTAATGCAAAACTGTGAAATTCAAACAACCTCTTCCAATAGAATTATACTAGAAATATCGATCTCAAGGTGCTTGAGAAATTATGACTACATCCTCGAATTATTCCGCTGGCAGCATCTCACGTATATGGTAAACAGAAGCAGTCTCCATAGGCCAGGAAATAAGTAACTTTTTCCTACACTTTTGGCGTAATTCTTGTTTTTGGTGGGATCCTAATGATTAGTTCAAATTGTCGCTGGAAAATTTCTTGCCGTTTTGAAAAACACTGTCTGTTGAAAAATCACGAAACCTTTCGATCATATGTAAAAAAGTGATGAAGCCTAATCTATATTGAGTTGAAATCTTAATTTTGTTTCTATAAAAATTTGCCGTTTAGTCAACAGGTTACGAGAAATATAAGAATAAAGATAAACGTAATGTAGAGAATTAAATTCTTTATAATAACAATAATAATAATAATAATCCGGCTTTATTTATACAAAGTATAAAAAGGCCAAGTGTCGCTAAAAAGCGTTTTTCAACTTAACCCAACAAATATTTATGTATATATTTTCTAATCCCAATGAAAACAAGAGGTAAAAAAAAACCTGTAACGAGTCCTTAATCATGGCCATGGTCTACTTACTGGGCAATGAAATCAGAGATAAAATTCTTCAATCTTTTTTTGAAATTCTTTATAGATTAGGTAGTGAGTGAACTTGGTAGGCAACGCGTTGTATAGCTTGATAGCAGTATATACGTACGACCTTTTAAATAGACATGTTGAATGTCTCGGGATAACCAAGATATGCTTATTCTTTGTGTTCAGTTGATTAACATCTGAGTATCTGATACATTTGGTTGATAGATATGGAGGGGCTTGTGTTGTGATTACCTTATGGATCAAGGTCAATACATGCATTTTTTGTAGCTCTTCTATTTTTTGAACACCCAGCTCACGATATTTATGTGACACTGTCTCAAATTTTCTCACTCCACAAGCAAATCTGAGACACGCATTTTGGATAGTCTGAAGTCTCCTTATCTCAATCGATCTTAGTGCAGGCCCATAAATACAGTCACAGTAGTGAATTCTAGACCATATTAAGGTGTCACACAACTTCAGCTTGAGACCAGTATTCATACTTTTCCTATGAGGAAATAATTGCTTCAAGACACCGAATGATGTTCGGCACAGTTGACTAACGTGTTTTTCAAACCTCAAATCAGAATCAATCCAGAGTCCTAAATTCTTGCACTCATTTTTTATAGGGATCGGTTGATCTAGAATGCGCAATGATAGTAATGGTTTTGCTTGACTTTCTTTGATTTTTGGTCCAAATAGAACTGCGGATGATTTTAACAGGTTAATTTTCAGATTATGGGCACAAGATACGTTAGATAAATTTATTAAATCAGTATTAATCAAATGTTCGGCATTTTTTAAATCTTTAATATCGAAGCCAAAGTACAATTGAGTGTCGTCAGCATAATGATGAATACTGCAGTGTTCAACGTACTCGTGGAAGTCATAAATGTAAATTGAGAACAATAAGGGTCCCAGAATGGAACCCTGTGGTACCCTAGGTTAACTGGTATCTCCTCCGAGATACTTGACCCAATCACAACCATCTGACTCCTGTCAGTAAAATAACTTAATACAAAATTAATTGCAGATTCCGAAAAACCATAGTATATAAGCTTTTTCACAAGAACAGATGGTTCCAGAGTATCAAAAGCCTTTGTATAATCAAGCAACACTAATCATTTTGCTTTTATGAAAATGTGTCGTATAGTCAACAGAAATTTAGGGTAATCCTTTGTTTTGTAGAGAATTAAATTTTCTACAAAAAAGAGCCTTTACGTTTTGATGGTTCTTCAAATATAAGGAGCGAAAATCAAAAAAATTCGAACCACACAGTCGCACGTTATACTTTGCACTCTACGTATGTTCTCCACGTGCCAGCATATTTCATGTTTTCCATAAGTCGTTATCTGTGATCAAGAACCATTTTAAAGTAAATGCCGCGCGTAAGTATGAAAAACGTAATATTTTTGTATGACTTATGATATCTTCATCATGAAAGTACTCACTTCCATCAGTCTGTCTCTTCGACATTTTGTCACTGCGTAGCATCAGGAACCATTGCAACTACTTTAATAGGAAGGGAGTGATATCATAAGCGAGCATTATCTACTACATCTCCTCTTATTGTGTGTAAAAATCGATGCAACGGTTGCGGAAACTATTCAGTGACAAAATCGTCAATACACAAGCTGATGGCAGTGAGTAAGAAAACATCACATGTTATCAAAAAATATTACAATTTCCAAACTTGCACGTGGTAGTAAGAAAATGGATTCACCTTGATCATAGATAATTATAAAGTTATTTCCACACGAAATTATGTTGTATGCGGATTACGTGAATAACGTACACAGGTGTTTTGATAAGAATGTTCATCTTTACCTTCTTATATTTCAAGAACCACCAAGGTGTCGACAAAACGTAAAAGACCAGTTTAGTAGCAAATTATATTCTAAACAAAAAATAATAGTGTTTTATACTCTTAAATTCTTATTTAGCCATTATAAGCAAAAATACATGTAGCTTTACCCAATGAGTTTTCGTACCATCCGACAAATTTTTATAAAAGCAAAATGATGAAAAATTCAGTTCCCCAAAAAATGTATCTATTACTTTTTTACAAAGGACCTATAGTATTCCAGATTTTCAGTCCAGCGCGTGTAACAAAATGGCGGCAAATGCTCCAGCCATATCAAAACGCCAATGCAAACTTTTAATTAGGAAACAATAATCTAACGGTACCACCAAAAAAATGCATTGTCCCTCACATTGTTGGATTTTCTTATACAAAATCTCCCTGCTTCTTGGTCTACTATATTTGTGAGGAATCCGGTGCGGTATCGTTGTTGTCAATCAAAGGCCATCGCTTGGCAGTACTGGTACTGCTGGCATCACGACTCCGATGAATAAGCTAGATAGAGACAGGGAGAGGACAGAGGAGATCGGTGAAATTAATGTGATGTTCCGTGGCTACCGTGCGACAGACAGGCTCGCGTGGACCTCGTCCAATGTTCAGATTGATAGCTTTGTACTCGGTAGCGATCGACTGAATATGTTAATGAGGACAGATTGGGATTTTTCAATAGTGACACGACCCGGTATTTTTCGTATTCTTGTTAACTGTCATCTTGTAATGAGAGAAGATGCACATAAATAAACAAAACAGAAGGACGTTTTTAAAAACAAGCTTTCATTTAGCTGTTAAAAAAGAACCAAAAGCGTAACACAACTTTCCCGATTGGAAACACGCGCAAGCAGTACCTACCGAGCTAGCAATTAAAGCACACCCGATACTAGTGGCAGTAAACAGTACAGCCCATTAGAAAACCACTAAGAACAATACAATGGATCAGAGAAGAATTAAAAAACACCACAAAAAAGCGAGCAAACGATATTCATCTCAGTAGAAGTCGCGAGCAGCTTTATTACCATATTGTATACAGCGAAGAGCTAGAAGAGTTAGATCTTATAAAGAGTAAAAGCAGTACTGGTCGGCGCGGCCGCTTCTTATAAAAATATCTCTAATTTATTACCAACGGACAGTGGCCAAGCGGTGCAACGTGAACAATGGTCCGCACTTGCAGATATTCCTATGGTGTATGGCCTTAATAGGGACTCATTCTTACCATGAATGCGTGTGTACCATTGTGCTGGACTAGCTGGGATATGGTGTTACAGGAACAATAAGACTGCATGTGAGGTGAGATCGTAAGTGTTTGTAGCGCATTTGGTTCAAAGGTAGTTCTTATAAAGTTAAGCCGCCACAAAGGCGAAGTTTCTATACAGAATTACGAAAGTATTGTTCTTACCTGCTATAATGACACTTAGGGCATCTTGTGGCCAATTTTTTAACAGCTTAAGGTTAGTAAAACTAGAAAAGCTTCTTCTGTACAGATTGTTCCACATTTTACATACCTACGAACAAGTGAACGATAGTGCTGGCCAGTTGTCTAATATACATCTGAATCGGGCTTTCTTCTGAACCGCACCAAAAGTGAACGGTGCAGCACTGCAGACATGTGAACAATATCCGATTTTTGGGGTGAACGCCTCCGCAACAGCGAGTATGTCTAGTCAACAACAACTCGAGAAATAGTAAAAATGGGTGCCGATGGGATTCCAACCCGCACCTCCTCTATTCAGCCGACCTATAACCAATCGGTCTACAGCTGTCAAACAACCTCTAGGATCGACTAGTAGAGGCATATTCTTTCCTACTCACGCCACTGAATTGGTAAGGTACCTCCAATCGCTTTCTAGTTGCACCACACCGCCTCGTAGGCACACACCACAGTACCATCGTGCGAGGACAGTAAGTTGTATACGATGAGCACATCCGCATCATCGAGCATGATTAATTCACAACTTGAAAGATGGGCGTCGGCGGGATTCAAACCCGCATTTTAACGTAAAATGAATAAATGTATTCAATAAAAATGCCAGCTGACAATAATAGTTGTTTTAAGGTGAATTTCTCCGAAGAAAGCATCTAAAAGTATGCTAACAATGCAATTAAACCTGCAGATATCTCACACCATACTTTTTATGAACTTTTTTATAATCCGCAACCCAAAAATAGGGTCTAAAAAATACGGCTGGTGTATACAGTGGACTTTACATTTAATGATCCTTAAAGGGATAGTTCAACTTTATCGTACGTTGTCCGTAATTTTCAGAGGGCCGGTTTGCTACCACGATAGTCCAAAACAAGCCGTTGTTCTGTGCTTATGTTGTGGATTTAACATTTTTGTTTGCTCACAAAATACACACTATAGAACTATCACCCATCGTCCTCGTAGGTACCATAGACTATGCAAACATGTCTATTAAACACACCAGAAATTTTGCAACTACTTGTTTTTCTGAAAAAAAGGTTCTACCAAAAGTCTTAGG
This sequence comes from Acanthoscelides obtectus, assembly GCA_963669975.1. Lineage (NCBI taxonomy): Eukaryota > Metazoa > Arthropoda > Insecta > Coleoptera > Chrysomelidae > Acanthoscelides > Acanthoscelides obtectus. Next base: position 40,449,561 of record CAVLJG010000007.1, read on the forward strand.
ATACCAAAAAATCAATTTTGATCTCAAATATCGTCTATCAATGACCTTAAAGGTCATTTTTTATACCGAAGCAGCCGCGCAGGCAGAAGCCTAAATGCCGGGACATCGCGTCTTCTATGAGGATCTCAAATAAATTTTGTTAATCCGACTTTTGAACTGCCTAATGGTGGTAAAACTGGGCAAAGGTTTCTGTTGTAGATTGTTCCACAATCTCGACACCCCCGGGATAAAAGAGCGGTCGTATCGGCCAGTCCTGGATATAAGAAGTTCGACACCGTTAGGATGAGAGTCAGGCGGGTCCGTCTGGCAGGCCCATCGCGGCGGCATCATGGAAAAGAGCTCTGAGGAGCAAAGCCCGTTGGCGTAGCGGTATAAGAGAGCTAGATCGCCGACGGCCCGTCGGTGCGAAAGGGTCCCCAGACTGACTGTTAGAGAAAAGTCATCGATTACATAGTCATGCCATAAGTTCTGTCCCTCGTTTTCAAACAAGTGTAGACCTGTTAATACTTGTCCGATTGTTTACATTGTGGTGTCAGTTGATTAAGCGCTTTTCGGGTAATTACATATACCTCAGTTTGTATTGATCTCTCGAAGCATAACGATGGAGTGGGGCAAGGCAGAGAACCGTATTGCAGTGATAGCTTTACATAAGTGTAATCACAGTGCTAGTCAGATTTTTGAACTCTTACGCGGCCTTCAAATATCGCGTAAATTTGTGTCTAGGACCATTCAGCGGTACAATGAGACGTCCTCTGTTGATGACAGGCCAAGAAGCGGAAGACCTCGTCAAGTAAGGACTCCAGCAGCCATCAAAGCCGTAAAAGCCAGGATTCAAAGGAATCCACTCCGGAAGCAGAAGATCCTATCCAGGGAAATGAAGATTCCTGTCCGGACGATGTCGCGCATCATTAAACAAGACCTAGGGCTAGGGGCTTACCGGAGACGTACGGGCCAGCGACTTACGGCCACCTTGCGACACATCAGGGCGACAAGATCCAAGAAGCTCTTGGAGAGGTACGCAGCTGGGGGATTCCGAAAGATTTTGTTCACGGATGAGAAAATCTTCACCATAGAAGAAAAATTCAACCGACAAAATGACAAAGTGTATGCAAGGAGTTCACAGGAAGCTTCGGAGATCATTCCGAGAGTTGAGAGAGGCCACCACCCTGCGTCAGTCATGGTTTGGTGGGGGGTGTCCTACGAAGGGGTCACTCAGCTCCATTTCTGTAAACAGGGCGTGAAAACAAAAGCGGCAAACTATCAGAGCGACATACTGGATCCTATCGTCAAGCCTTTAAGTGGTACATTGTTTGCCAACCAACACTGGGTCTACCAGCAGGATTCCGCCCCCGCTCACAAGGCTAAGAGTACGCAGCGCTGGCTGGAAAGCAATGTACCAGAGTTCATTGCTGCGGAAGATTGGCCCTCAGGGAGTCCGGACCTCAATCCTTTAGACTACAAGTTGTGGGACCTGCTAGAGCAGTTGGCCTGCTCCAAAGCCCACCGTAATATCGAGTCCCTGAAAGCGGATTTGATCCGATCAGCGGCAGCTATTCCTTTGGAAGCTGTGCGTGCAGTGATAGATGAGTGGCCCGCGAGATTGAAGCAGTGTGTGAAGGCCAAGGGGGGACATTTTGAATAAAACTGTTTGATTATGAATTCTAAAAATGTTGTCGAATAAATAATATCTTTCATATAAATATATCTTATCTTGTTTCATTTTTATCATGAGATTATCATGGGACAGAACTTATGGCACGACTATGTAGTCGGACATCCCTCTTCTGGCCAGCATCGAGCATAAATATACGTAATGTAGTCGGGGCGGCAGCACCCCAAACGTGTGAGCAATACTCGAGACTAGGCCTTATCTGAGCCTTGTATAAGAGTGAGAAGGTCATGTGGAGAAAAGTACTTCCTGGCCCTAAATAAATAGCCTAGCTTTTTCCCAGCAGCTGCCACTATTGACGAGGTGTGTTCGTGCCAGATCAAATCCTCGGTTATTTGGACCCCGACCAGCCGAAATGAACGGCTCTTTGGCAGAACTCGGCCATCCATCGAAACCGGATGAGCGCTAGGATGCTTTTTGTTTGTCAAGGTAGAGTACTGTGTTTTGGAAGCATTAAACTGTACAAGATTCTTGCGTCCCCAAGCAGTGATAGCCTCCATCCAGGTCTCTCATCAGAGAGGAACTCGTCGCTAGTCTTCTTGTTTTCAGCTCAGCTGCAGAAATCGGCTTGTCACTCTAAATTCCTGCATATAGAGTGCTGTCATCAGCGAATCTGTAGATTGGATTGATCAGACCGGAAGGGAGGTCGTTGATATGTAACAGGAACAGTGACGGAGCCAAGAGGATCCCTGGGGAACACCCGCATTGACGATGTGGGATGGAGAGAAGAACCGGTCAATTACGAAAGATATCTTGCGGCCAGAGAGAGTTAGCCACCCATCTGCAAAGCTTTTCTGGGAGGCCATAGGATGGAAGCAACGACAAGAGCCTCACCATAAGACTGGATGGGTTTACTCCACAATTGCGTGACGTAAGCTAGGAGGTCCCCTGTGGATCACTGGTGCTGAAAACCATACTGCCTGTCGCTAATCAAGCCGTGACGTTCGAGGAAGTCCAGTAGCAAGCGATTTATGCACCTCTCCATCACCTTACTTATAACAGAAAGCAGAGCTACAGGCCTGTAGCTGTCAGGGTCGGTCTTAGATCCTTTTTGGGATGGGTTGGCCATGAGCAAATCTTCAGTTTTCTGGGAAGGTGCCAGACTCAAAAGATATCTAGAAGAGACACTAAAGAACTTGAGCAAGCTCCGCTGCACACTTCTTCAGTACAATGGCAGGAATCAGATCCGGACCGGAAGCTTTGTTGATATCGAGCGACAAGAGCATCTGTCTTACGGTCTTATGCCTGATTGTTATTTCTCAAATAGTGTAGGGAACCCTTTGAATCGACGGCACTTGGTTGTTGTGGGGGACCTCCATGGTGGAGTTGGCAGCAAAGATCTTGACAAGCACTTCCACCTTGGCCTTTGAGTCGGTTACAATCTGTGTAAGAAGTTCCTTTCAATTTGTCCAGGGTCCAAAAAGACCGACTGCCATTGCGCTGCGACATTACCCTGTGCCTAACTTTTATAACGTGCTGGTCTTTGGCATTGCGAACCGCTCCGTTATATTTGTTTACTAGCCGTCGGTTTGTCTGTTCTCTACAGTGGGGTTTTGTAGAAAGGTTCTGTCTACCTTGATATTCTGCTGGCAAGCAGTGTCGCACAAATGACTTGAAATGAATTAATTTGAAAGCTAAGTTTTTAAATTCCAGTAACATGCACACCAGAATTGTGTCAAGCCCGATATTCTACACCAGAGTGTATTTTCATACAACATAAATCATATTTTCCAAGAAAACTCCATGATTCTCATGTTTTCGGGGTGTTCGTGTACTTTTCAGTAAGTTAGATTATATTTATGTATTCCGTTATTCTTGATATTTTATTCAAAATTAAAAAAATCGGTCTAGCTCGAAAATTGCAAGATGACCTTTTTTTGCTAGTCTATAACCCTTCCACTCCCTTACGTCACGTGAGAACGTAATTTACCGATCTTATAAAAGTCTGACGCGCTCGAGTATTTCTAATGATCGATTTTTTTAATTATTCTAATCCGCTGTCCGCTATATAGAGTACTTATATATGGTGAAGATACTTAACAGGAAGAAAGATATCTCCTACTGGACCATGACAAATAAGTAGCTATACCATCAATTCATTTGGAAACTCCTGAGATATTTCCTGTTCCAGCACTCTATATAAGGTAATCATCAGAATTTCATTTTGAAATTCGATATTTCACAAATGCGATAGGCGTCAAAGCCTCGCCGAGAAAATTAATAGATAAACTGTTGGAAATTGTGTAGATAAACCCCGTCGGTTGTAGGTGGAGCGATTTACAATTTCTTCTTAATGGTTATTAGCGATTACAGTATTTCCATTTACCGACTGGATATGGAAATTTAATTAGTAAGAAGTAAATACCGGCAGCCACGATTCGATTTTTATTTTGATTTTTATTGAGTCCGGAGAATCGATGAATCTCGCTTCTAGAAAGTACCGCCAAGTTATTTCTTCTTTTAGTTTACATAAAATTTTATAGGCAGTTTCTAATCTGCCACTAGGAATTCCAGCTAAATGTACCGTTTACGTATGCTCAACATAGTAGCTTGAGTAGTGTAGTTTAGTTAACAGACAATTTTATTGGAAATTATAGCTAAAAGATTCATAAACATCCAGAAATAGTTTCGATTATTTTCTCTTATGTGCATTATGAAAATCATAAGGATATAAATAAAATCATTTCAATTATTAAATTGAAATCGGTTTCACAGTTTCATATTTAGGAATATCAATATAACAAAAATCACCTGTCTTATTATGTCCATTGAAAAAATAGTGTCAAGTAGATTGACTATAGTTGTTAAGGATTTTATGAAAATGATCAGAAGCCTCTGAAACATCAAATAACGAAGTTTGAGCGATTTTTATCATTTTCGTTTTTTGCCCCTAACTCCGCCGTTGCTGGGTCGATTTTCAAAAACTACAAAGCGCTTTTGTACTTGGCATAGTAGTAACCTTGTATGAAGGATTCATCTAAGTCCGAGCGGGACTCCAAGCTAGCGGTCAGTCAGACCGATAGTTAATAGACAGACAGAGCGACGGAAGTTAATGACGCGATTTTTCGAATAGCACCAATATTAGCAAAAGTTGTGACTCAATCTCTAAAAACTTGCGATCCACAAACCCTATTGGCGACATACGGTTGCAGCTATCGTGTAAATCATGGTTCATATTCGATACTGCCTTGAACCTATAAGCCGTCCGAATGTAGTACTATCGAGGAATTGATCAAACGACTGATAGACAAAAATACCAGATCCTTATTTAATTGTATTTTCACAAAGTGCTACTTGTCTCTAGTTTTACTGCGAAGAACAAGTACAAAAACGTAGTCGTCCATTGTCCTTCGCATAACAAGTAAGTACTACGAGCCCATAAGTACCAGCATCGTGCACAACTAATTAATTTCAAGCGAAAGAGCCGCAGCCATTTCTGCACGAGTATCCAATTTGCGGTCTTCCGCACGATTGTCAATTGTCACCCGACCACAATGATTTTGTTCAGGTGGTACGTGACGACGGGGCTCGCCGGTTATCAGTCCGTACTGCTGCTGTTACTCAATTGTTCTCGCAGGTACAACCATATGTACAAACAGAGATCGCATTCTATCAATAATCGGGTGCTATGTTGACTGAACACCAAGGATGTCACTGAGGACATAGCGACATGCTGCATACGTTTTCACTCATCTCATTGGGGTTACTCATCCATTTCACGTAGTCACATTCTCTTGACGTACCCATTATTTGCAAAGTTTGCTAATTTAAAAGATTTTTAAACATTACTTTTTACACTAGGACTGTTCAGTATTAAAAAGTGCATCAATCTCAATGTTCTGCTGATCTCCAGATGAAACCACAAAACCTGAAGATTGAACAGATGTTTAAGCACAGGATAAAACTTGATATTTTTCTGGCCAAATGAGACCACATATGTAGAAATCACTCTTCACTGACGTTTCGACCACCACGGTGGCATTTTTCGAATAACAGATCAATATTACGAGGAGAATACATATATTTTATATTTATGTAACACCTGAAACTTATCATGTAGTCTTTATGTTGACAGGACTCCATGAACTTCTGGCAAAAGGAAACCACATACGTATTAATTAATATGATATTTGATGACGTCTCGGTTACCAAAATGGCCTTTTTAAAAAAAATTTATATATGACCAATGTCAATATCTATACGTTTTAATGATATCATATCTGCCACAGCTCAATTTTTCAAACAACGTGATGAACCGATTCCGGAAGTGTAAAACTCAATCTGGCTTAGAGATTTTTTTTTGTGTGGATATAACAGAAAAATTGAATAAACTTAATTTGCAGCTTCAGGGGATAGACAAAGACCTAGCAGACATGATTTCTGATATAAAAGCGTTTACCAACAAGCTTGAGTTTTGGGAACAAAAACTTCATCGATGCCGATACCAGGCATTTTCATGTTCTTTCAGAAAAGGTATCTCAAAATCCACTAAAACCATATGAGACAGTAAATATCATGTAGAAATAGTTCCTTGAAGGATAACTTCAACAATCGTTTCAGGGATTTCAACAAAATTGCTATAGTGGCGCAATTTGTTGTTTCACTCTTCATGGAAATTGATATCCAATAGTTTGCAACTTCTGTTACGCAGAATTTTAGCGAAGACATCGCTGCGACAGAAATGGAAGTGATTGCATTTCAAAATCATTAGATAGTCTCAAATACAAAATGTATCTGGCCTTCAGGAAGTAAAGATAAGTATTCAGTTTTATGTCATGTTGCCTCGAAAGTGAAAGCGTTATTTAGTTCAATCTATTCGTGTAAATCTTCTTTTTCAAATATGAAGTTTATTACAAACAAATAACGTAATCGAGATGAAGATTTGGATAATTGTATTCAAATGGCGGTATGAAATTATACTCCAAACATTAAAAATTTTTTCAATGAGTCTGAGTGTCAGGCTTCTCATTGAACACGCATTTTTTATCTGGACATGCTTTTAAAACAGTGCGTTGCTTTTTTATTTTTAGCTACCTTTATTAAATGTGACATGCCATTGTAGCTGACGAAAAATTTTACGATTGGTAAGAATGGATGTCGTTTAGTATGTACTCGTATTAGTTATTAGTTTATTTTTAAGTTTATTAGAATGTATTAGCATTAGAAAAATAAACACATGGATGTCGCATACAAATTGTATATAATTTCATTTAAGTTGGCTTACATTGCTTACGACTAGGTAGCTCACTGCTTATTCCAAAATTATCAAAGCAGCTCAACACTCTGAAAAGGTTGCCGACCATTGCTCTAAAAGAATCCTTACACCAGGTTCTCTGTGATCGTTCTATGATAAAATAATCGGAAAAAGCAAAATCCTGCCTGGAAGACTAAATCGGAAGTATATGAAGAGATATGGAAGAGCAATTCTAATGCTACATGGCAGCCTATCAGTATACTGTGACAAGCAAACGTGTACCGCTTGCATACCTGGAATGACTGCAGCGTGCAACAGGACGGTACATCAGAAGCTGCAAACTGAGCGGTGGCTTTCACGGATTCTCACTATAAGAATGTCCGCTGTAATTAATGGACGTCTTCTTCCATGCACATTTACTCCTTGCTCAAAGTTTGGTAAGCCGTATGCCATGCAAAAGAGTGATACCATTGATTATGAGAGCGAACTATATACTGTATTTCCTCATCCAAAAGACAGTTGAAAGATCTTAGCGCCATCTACTCGGCAATAGCAGAACACAAAATTTTCGAAATCTACTTTGAAAATAGTATTTGGCTCTGTTACAGTCTCATATAGAGGGTTAGGATCTTCATCCCTTTTTGGGTCCTCACTGTGGAAATGTTGTATAGATAAACTTTGACCTTAGTTTTGATTTGATGCACTTACTTCCCACTCCTACTAGCGGGAAAGTATTCCAATCGCGAAGATTTTCAGAAATGAGAATACGTTTTTTGGATATTATTCTATAACCGCCTATAACTTGAGAAGTACAGGTCGGATTCCTATGAAATTTCTAAAACTATTTTACTAAAGGACGAGAAGCTTCGTAGTTTTTGAAAATCGGTCCAGTCACGGCAGAGAAAACGGCCAAACACAAAAAAGAGTAAAAACCGGGGATCGATGATCCCGATCATGTTACATTAGCCCTTAAGGATATTTACAGAAGACGGATCGCGTACCTATCGGCCGCAGCTGCTGCACACCCGAGATTGGTCAGCGATGTGTTGATCTGGTATGGTATTTCACATATTTCTATGTAGTGTTTCCTATGTTCTGAACAAGCTGCCACGTCTGACCACGTCTGAGGTTAAGTTTTGGGAAAAGGTGACGATCCAGATGCACTACAGGCCTAGTTGTGCTGAAAATTATCCTTTATGAACTGATAACGCCTTTCCCTTGGAAGTGCAGAGTTAAGGATCCCCCAAACCAACGCGATTAATCAGCTGCGATATTCGTGGCGATATAATTCTCGCGAAATTCGCTGCGAACCTCTGAGGGACTTTCATATCGAAGCGAAAATATCGCAGTGGATTGGCAGTAAACGGTGTGAGCGAAGCTTGAAAATTAAATTAAAACATGTACTCTTCAGATGAAGAAGAAGCAATTCTATATCTTGCTTTGGCGGAGTAAGCAATGTGACGAACAGTATATACACCGTCTAGACGAAGATCCAGATCTATCACAAGCCTTTACCAACATCGAAAATAATCCAAGACGTGCAACGAATCTGGCTTTTTCTACACGAGAAAATTTTTTTGACTACTTCAACTCCTGATATTGTTGATGTAAGATCGGCTTAGCTAAGCCATTCATAAATAATAAACGTATTATAATAATTTCTCAGTAAAGAGTAACTTACCGGTGTCATTCAATTTCACTCCTATCTCATCCCAGATTTTGTCTTTTTTTCGAACATTTTTGTAGTCCTCGTTGTTCAAGTCATAGAGAATTGGAAATTGTTTCATTATTTCCAGAAGTTTTTCAGTGTTTGCCATTGCGACAGCGATAAAAATCGTGCAAGCAGCGAATTAAAATTTAGACGCTGCACTGTCGCAGCGCTGGTAGCGAAATTGACGCACAGGTCTGTTCTTGTTCATTTGCTTCTACGAGAAGAGTTCCTGGGCGACAATGTCGTCGCGAATTAATCGCAGTCGCTGCGAAATATTCGCGTCGGTTTGGGGGATCCTTTAACTTACTTGTCGCTATTTTCTGATTTCTCCAAATGTTTATGAATAATACTTAAGTTGTACAAAATAAATAAATACAATCAAAAAATAGCTATGGATAAATGAATAGGTGAAAGTTAAAATGAACAAATAATTGTTTATTTGGATAACATTTTGGCATCCTAAAGATAAATACTTTATTTTCGGCTCCTGTTTTATGTTATTCATGAATAAATCTAAAGAAATTTGTATCATACTCATCACATACTCGTTGGTGCTCTTTCGAGAACTTTTCCTTGAATGATACCTTTAATACCAATAATTTTTATTAACTACGTATTCGTGAATTCGGATATATTTGCAGCTGAATATATTTTAATAATGTTTCTGAAAGTTAAGCAACCGTTAAAGTTGAAAACTACTGGGGACGAAGGATGGGAAGCACTTTATATTACTTTCTTTCTTCAAAATCGCGCGAATATTCCATCTTTTCTTTAAAATCTCATTGCTAGTAACCAAAAGTACTAACATAAACTCTTAATATACTATTTGACACGATATTGCAAGCCTTTCCCCATTATACAGGGTGACGGGAAAATAGATTCGGAGCCGATGGGGGGAGATAGTGCAAGCCAATCTGAGTCGATTTTACTTATGGAACTACTGTCCGAAAATTAGCCGTTTTCGAATTATACTAATTTTTAAGATTTTATAAAATTATCGTCCTTTATACGTTAACCAAGTCATGGTCCGCCTCTACCGATCAATCGATTCGGAAACTGTTTCCGAATCGACCAATCCCATGGCCAGCACGCAGTCCCGATCTCACACCTATGGATTTTTTTGTGTGGGGTCGCATGAAAACTTTAGTATACTCTGATCAAAATAGTGTGCCCACAATAGAAGACCTCAGAAACAGGATAATACATGCAGCATTAGAATTCAAGCCTCTCTTAGGAATTCGGCGGTAGTAAAATCAGCTGTCATAAGAAGAGCACGTGTGTGCATTTGAAATAGAGGGCGCCATATTGAAAATATATTATAAAAATTAAAAAATGTAGTTTCAAATAAATTATTCTGTATTAATTTATGATTTTGTAAGTGTAGTATTTTTATTGCTTTCTCCTTCCTCCTCTTATAATATTCATATTTTTGACAATTCTTAATCGATTTGTGATTTTTATACCTCATTTGAAAGGTAATGAAACGTAGATGTTATCTAATTATTTTGTGTGAAAAATTTGTATGCGAATTTTTCTAGTAAACTGAAGCTTTTGAGATGAACGAAAATCGAACTATTTTGAAGCTTACTGCATGAGATAACGTCAATAATGTACATTTGAGTATTAATTTTTGTATTTTAGAATACTTTTATTGTAAAACTAAAAAAAATCAAATGAAACATCCAATTTTCAAGTTTTATGACTTGGTTAACGTATAAAGGACGTTAATTTTATAAAATCATAAAAATTAGTATAATTCGAAAACGGCTAATTTTCGGACAGTAGTTCCTATAGTAAAACGAGTCAGATTGGCTTGTACTATCTCCCCCCACCGGCTCCGCATCTATTTTTCCGTCACCCTGTATAATTGAGAGTTAAATACTATTTTCTAAATTGATAATGAATGATTCTGTATTACATTGATACAATTCTATAAATTGTTTTCCGAGCAAATTCTCTATTAAAATACTTTAAGGTGACGAAAGTTTTCGATTGAGTCTTGAGTAACGGTACGCAAAAAGTCCCAAGTTAGTTTGCATCTCAAGAATCTTTGAGAATTTGAATTTGAGTATCTCCATATGGAATACGTCCATCAGTGTATAGAGATACCCAATCGAAATGGGCATTAGCGAGGCACTAAAAAGTAATTGAAGATACTAGTGACATCTATGAGCCAGTATAAGAACCAAACACTCTGATTGTTTCTTGAATTCAACTTTGTGCTCTGCTACTGCCTCTCTGGTGGCATTAGTATCCTCCTAATCCCTTTTTGGATGGCTGAGCACAATATATTTTGGCTACTTTCAGATGCTACAGATCATGTCATGTACCTCGAGTGTGGATGGAATATAACCTTATTCCATGAGCTTCGGTGGTGTTTCGTGTTAGTGTCGTTCATTGTATGCGCTTGAAGCTTTATTTGGTGTTATTGGCCTGTTTTGTGCTTGTCCCCTACAAATTTTCATTCGAATCGGTTCGAATTATTGCCTTACTGTTGCACTTCCCAACACCAAGTCATTTCACAGTATTCTGCTCCACAAACTTTTTTCTTTAGGCTTTCATAGTTCTTTTTTAAATCTTCTAGAATCTTATCTGCATCAGAGACGGCAATATGTTCACATTTATTCAACCACGTCTGGTTACTATGTTTCTACTAGTGGAGTACCACAGGGGTCCAATTTGGGACCTCTATTATTTTTGTTATATGTTAATGACCTATGCACTTCACTGGAATGCAATAAATTAATGTTTGCGGACGATCTAAAAATGTATGCATCCATTGCATGTCTAGAAGACTGTGCTGCCCTGCAATCGCAGATCGATGTTTTACATGACTGGTGTATTAGAAATCATCTGCATTTAAATATCTCCAAATGCAGAATAGTAACCTTTAGCCGACGTTCCACCATACTATATCCTTATACAATCAATGGTACAGACCTTTCGAGAACTGACTCAATCAGATATCTAGGCGTTTGCTTTGACAGTCAGTTAACGTTTAACTCACATATTAATCAAATTATTATGAATGCGTTTCGATCATATGGCTTTATCATAAGAAACTGTAAGCTTTTTACTGATCTGTCGGCACTAACTTTATTGTATTCTAGTCTAGTCAGGTCGAAATTGGAATACTGTTCACTAATATGGAACCCAATTTACAATATTAATAAAACATGTATCGAAAAGGTTCAAAAAAAATTTCTAAAGTACTTATCTTTCAAGCTTGATGGGGTATATCCATAAAGAGGTAGTGATTATATGATGCTTGTGAACAGATTCAACTTTCAAACTTTAGAGAGCCGTAGAGGTCAGGCATCTGTTTTATTTTTGCATAAACTACTAAATGGCAAAATCGACTCTGTCGACCTGTTATCACAGCTAAATATCTTTGTACCTAGACTTAATGCTAGAGATCATTACCCGTTTTTATGTAAAAGAGCTCAAACAAATATATTAATGAAAGCACCTATTAATCAAATGTTTGCAAGCGCGAACAAACTGTCTAACGTCTGTGACATTTTCTGCTGCAGTTTTTCAGAAATAAGAACCCAGTGTCGTGTCAATTTGTAGTTTCGCTAAAGTTAGTTTTAAGTAAATTTAGTACATTAATTGTTTTTTATTACCCATTGCTCTGTAAATGGTTTATACTGTTGGGCAATATATGCTTTATTATTATTATTTATTATTTATTATTTCAATAGTCCAATATTTGAATCCGTAACTATTTTCAATACTAACAATAATCTAGAGTGTAAATAATAAGTGTCCACAAATACTAATTTTTGCCTAAAAACGCTAAAATAACTCTCACCAGCTGAAGTAGACTGGCTATTGCCATACAATAATATGAGTACAAGAATAAAATACGCAAACGTTGATATGTTGTAATTGATTAAATATTGTTGGTAGGATGAGGAATGCTGATTGGCGAATTAAGGTACCTACTATTTCGAGTAATTTTCAACTCCTCTTTATTGCTTGACATCTTTGTCAGATAAAATAAAAATATCGCAGTGGCTTCCATGACTTTTCAAAATATTTTATTCACATATTTTCCATGGAAAGTAATTTTTGCATCGCACATATTTGCAACAAACCACTAGTATTGAGAGAAATAGTAGTCTGAAAGTTATGCTCGTTTCGACCTACCACAATTTTCGAAAAACTTTATAAATACCTATGTATAGAAATGTTGTACTTGTAAATCGTAATAACATAGACAAACATATCCCAGATATTTGAATTTCATGAAACCAGATGTTCAATTGTCTATGAAAACGGCCAACTATATATCGTACCCCACGCAAATCCATTGTAGCATGGACATAGTGACGGAAGGCTTGACAAATCAAGAATACAGACTCAATACGTTACTGAACAGGTTTCAGATCGCTTTCTACAATACAATCGAATACGTTGGGCCGTAAATTTGTTTATTTACACATACACGGCTATTGATATATTTATGCGAATCGAAAAAGTGTCTGCTTCTAAAGCAGGTGAATTTTAGTTCCACTGTAAAGGAACGTGTGCGTATACTGTGAATTGATTGGTTCTGAGGCTTGCAGTACTCCAGTGGCGTATGATATGCCGTATACAGGGTGTCCTGAAGGTTCGGACTCATCAGAAATAACTACGTCTGAAAACAGCAGAGAGAACGTAAAAAGATAAATTGAAGATTCCATCTATTTGATGAGGAATTCCAAGAACTACCCTGTCATGTATTGTTCGTAAATACTGATTAAAAATCGATTAAAAAACAAGAGCTTTTTAACTTCTTTTTAAATATGCAACATTCGAGGCTGTCTCCTACTGTGTTGACATCGACGGTCTTTACACGATGTAAACAAACCTACCTGGGACACAAACATCCAAGAAAACAATCTGAATATAAACGCGAAGTATCAATAGCTTCTTGTATACACTCAGCGACTCACATCAAATCGATTACTTCGTTATTGATACATGAAGGTGGCAATTTGGGTTCTTCACAGCCGATTTGTAAATAACCTAGATGCGCTACACCTGATTTGGACACTGACGCACATCGTACCACAAATCATAGTACCTTTCTATATAGAATGCAGAGTCGGGCTGGCCCATTCCATTTTTTTCTGAACTTAATATCTCGGTTATCTTAAGACTTTGATGTGTGTATTACTAGGGAAATGTGCTTATTGGTGCCTGTAAAGTCCCAACTTTATAGTATTAAAGTGGATCCAAGGGCATCTTGCAGATTATCTGTCAAGGACTACTGGGGCCAGCTCGCGCCGCGATTACCGTCTATTTTCATTGCGTTCGAGGCTGCTATTAAAAGCGTTTCTTCCCAAGTCTTAAAGGTCAGTATTACACACTTGAGGAATCGGAGTACGACAGCACATAATGTCATCTAATCACCAAAATCGACCACTACGACACCTATCTATTTAAATCATTTCGCGTTGACAGTCGATTAGCAATCGCAATCTCTGATGCTCTCTCGTCATTGAAAAACTAATAACAGTTCCAATATGTAGCTGCTTATCACTCTCGCAGTGGTCGATTTTGGTTTTAGGTGGCAATCATGTCTGACGTACTTTCGGATACTAAACGACATTTATAGGGTTCTATATTCAGTAGCGTTAATTCTATATTCTATAATATACGATGCACGATTTCATAATCAAAAGATAACCCTGGCCCCAAAGGGTTAAATGATGAAAAAAATGTACAGTGCGACAGCATGATATCTATATACTTAATTCAGCCAGTTCATTTACAATGAAGATCTATACATGTTTGGTAAATATTAAAATCGTGCATTCGAGGAATATCCCAGCCATACGCCACTGATCCGTAGCAAAGATAAGCCGTTTCAAATGCCGCAAATTAAATGAAATTTATTGTTGTTTCTCAACGAGACTATAATGGTTTATAAATATTTTAATCTCTGCAGCGTTCGTTGGTATGTAAATTTCAATGTTGGAAACTTAGATATGTACGGGGAAACAGGAAATGTACGGACACCATTCTGATAACAATGTAAGGGCGTAGACAGCCGACTTCGGAATACTTTGAATGTTTATTGTGACAATGTGATTTGAAAAGCTTAATTTCAACGTATATAGACATTATTTCAATTTTACCTAATGTTTGTGGACAGAGTTAGTAATTATTATCGGAAATGTTGAATTTTTTTCATTGATCAAAAACAGCTAGATTCTATAAACGTGAAACAGAGCATGTTGTGTTTCATAAGACATTTAAAAAGCTGATGAATCGTCGCACATCTTTTAAATGATGTGGGTATCTTTGAAGTAGAATATGCCAATTAGTGCTGGTACGCATTTTTTTTTTTAAATTGGCGTTTTCACATCAACATTAGACAAATTTTCACTTCACTGGCAGTCAACTTGCAAGTTTTTTGGCCTCACGGCACTTCTGGTGGTAACTAAAGAAAGAGCCCCATACGTTTGTACGCCAAGTCTTTTCACGCTACGTTTACAGTGCCCCTCAATACTGAATCAATGTGAGGATGACATTCTCAAGCTTCTATTGTGCGGCGTCTGAGCCATATTTCATAGTCCTGGGGACCCCCACTATAGGCTTCTTGCCGCTAGAGTCGGTAGTCTCGGTGCACCTGTGATGCCAGGTCAAAAATGTCCAAAAAGCGGTAGATTGAAAAAAATGGTAGATATACTCGTAATGGCTGCTGAAAGCATAACGAGGTGAGGGGGAGGAGCACTCATAGCCTTAGCACCTCGTTGGTGACAACTGGTGGAGTGTACTTACCCAGCCAGCCCCCGTTGATGTCAATTGAGAATTGAAAATCGGATGGGGGGGTGTCGTTGCCGTGCAGACCTTTCAATTGAAAAAATGGTTGGATTGCAAGCCTAGGCATATGTGATCGAAATCTGTGCGATAAAAAGAAGTGACGGAAACCCCCGGTAATGAGTGATATGGTTTTTCGTGATTCACATGCCTTACAACATACAAAAAAAATAATTTTCGATTATAATACTTCCTCGGCAGTTGGCTTGGGAAGTGAAACGGCAGAAATTCAGCGTTTTAGGGTAGAACGGTAGGCGAAAGCTCAAAATATATCTTAAAAAAGGGAAGATCTGGTATCGCTGCGGAGCACGAGCCCATGAAGAGCTGCGGATTTGTCCGGAAGCTGACATGTTATTAAAAAACTGAGCTATATCCCATGTCAAATTAAGTTGTGGAACAGATTGAATGATCGTCTATTTATATCTTATGCCACTGGCAAGAAAGCATCGTATTCGCAAAAGTTTCGAACGTGAAATATCTTTTTGAATACTACATAAATATGATCTGCATCACGAAAATCCGTCATTCACCCTTATCGGTCTGTCTCTCGGGAAGTGATGCTTGGATTTTTAAACAAGGTTACTATTATACGAAGGACGATAAAGCTTTGTAGTTTTTGAAAATGTTTCCAGTGGCGGAGGAACTAGAGACAAAAAACGGAAAATAACAGAAAGTCTCTCGGACTTTATTTTTTAACGTTTCAGAAGCCCCTGTTAATTTTTGGGTAAAACATGGAAGAGGTTGTAGGGAATGAGGGGAGGGTGCATCTCAATTTTTGGCAGTAGTATATTAAACGCTTTGAATCCCGGTAATTATGTACACCTGGACATATTTAACACATTTGCTCTTAAAACCTGATAGAGAAATATTTTCAACACACGTGTCTCTGGATATATGTACATGCATTTCGGTCTGACCGATTGCTGGCTGCTGTGACTGACATGTGGCGAGGCTTGTCATCTCAAGTTTCTGTAATAGTTGGGCCCACAATCCAATTGAATAAGCCTGTCTGACTGACATGATCCATTCAACTACTTTGCTTAACACGTTCGCCGCTAACTTTTTTCTCTGAGGCACTAACTTGCCGAACACAATCCATAAGTGCAGAGCCAAGTTACTTAATATCATTTTTTAGTAGTGCGCGTCTTTGGTAACTCGATCTCGACCACAAGACTTCCAACATCGCGAAACCATTCAATTTTCCAGCGCGTGCGGCTAGCGTGGTTAACATTATCGCCCATTCATTAACGTCGGGATCAAGTGTGCTATGACTCGTCCGCACCGTATTATCAAGACGCGCGTTATCACTGCCGACGACGGCGATGGCGGTTCCGGGAAGTCAGATTTTACTTCACTGTAGCTCTATAACACACATTGTGTTGATGGTAACCTGATACACAGTATTTTCAAACATAACCGTCTACACGTTTTTTCATTCTGTACACAGAAGTTGTCACATGAAACAACAATTTGAAGTTTGTAGGTTCTTAAACTATAAAGTCCGTTTTGAGTCTGTTAAGACTCTTACAAAATCACAACACTTTAAGCAAAATAAGGTACTAGCTATGCCTGAGCTCACGTGATTTTTTGATGAATTGAACGATGGCGGACTGAAGAGGCTACCAGAGTGAATGCTATATCAAAATACTTGGTAACAATGCGTTTTTGGAAAAAGGTTGTAAGAACGCCAAAAAGCTATTTGCCGATGACCTCCACTATGACCTAGACAATGACAAAGTATTGAATTGTCTCTATGTTATTTTGGAACCAGAATACCCACTTGAGATAACAATACAGGACAATCTATTTTTCCATTCAAAAGTTTATGCAAGAAAAGAACAGATAACTGATATCTACGCTTTTCAAAAGACTGATAATCAAATCTATGTAGTAGCTCAGGATAATTACAGCCTCTTGGTTGATACACATCATCGACTCTAACAGCTATGAATTTCAAAAATTTCTTTTGTGCTTTTTCAGTAGCATATGGTTAGCATATGGTTTTGATACATCAAACAAATAATTTGCCGACGACCTCAAATATTGCCTGTGCAAAGACCTTAGATGTCAAGTCTGTGAATACAAATAGTAACCACCATTTTTGTCAGCAGATTCTTATCGAGTTCGAGACCCTTCATCAGAGTGCAATCTTTTACATGAAGTTAAGCGGTCAAAAGTGGTTCAATCAGTATGACCTACTATATTAAATACACGAACACCCCGAAAAGCTTGGCAACCACGCGTATTTTGGAAAAGAGTTTCAGGATATAAAAAGTGTAACTTATCAATGACCTCAAATATTAGCTAGGCAATGACTTTAGGTGTCATTTGGAGGTCAAGTGAGTAAATTAAAATAGCAACCACGATTTTTGAAAGCAAATTCGTATCGAATTCGAGACCCTGCATCAGATTGTAATATTTTACATGAGGTCAAGCTGTCAAATGTGGTTCAATCAGTATGACCTACTGTACTAAAAAGTATGCGAACTCCCCCGAAAACATGGCAACCCGCGTTTTTTTCGGAAAAGAGTTCCAAATGGGGTTCCAGGGTATCAAATAAATAGATATATATATATATATATATATATACAGGGTTATCCAAATTAAGTGTCCACCATTAGTAACTTTGTTATTAGTGAAAATACAAAGTTGTTTGAATTAGCAAACTAGTAGCATTTTTAACGCTGGTAAAAATGAGAAAAAAAAAACAATTGAGAGTCGTTATTTTGAATGGAAACCCCTGTATATTATATTTTTTTCTGTTAAAGCATCAAATTTTAAACAAAAAAGTTCATAATGACTTTTCCGCTAAAGTCAAAAATAAAGTCAAAATAACGAAAAATATTTTTAATTATTTGCAGTATTATAATATTAAGACGGCTATGAAAACAACATGGCGTTCGCGATTTGACAGCATTAAGATAAGCGACAAATTGTTAAACTGGACATACTCGCAACTAGGAGGCTTTGGAAAACAATGATAACATCAAATAATGTCAAACATTAGTGTAAATACTTGTTTATAAGCTTTATTGTGTCATTAATTTAAAGAAAAATGTTCTCCCATGAAGAAAAGTGTGATATGTTAGAATGCTATTTAGTGTGCAGAAAATCCTCCTTGAGAGCAAGAGAATACTACAGTGAATTATATCCCGCTCGCATTCAACCGTATGAACGATATTTTCTGAGACTTTATCGAAAATTTAGGGGCAACGAAAATGTTTTTGCTAAAACAAGGGCAAAAAAAGAATTCATAATAAGCGAGGCCACGGAAATTGCAGTTATTGGATATTTTGAAGCTTATCGTGAGAATTCAATAGCAGATATTCTCAAGGACTCTAATTTCAGTTATGGTACTGTTCAAAGGATTTTAAAAAAATACAAATTTATTCCGTATAAGTACCGACCAGTTCAAACGCTTTTGGCAGGGGATCCAGAGAGAAGACTTGTTTTTTGCCATTGGTATCTTAGCTTCTGTCGCCAAAATGTAAATAACTTTCGTTACCTTTTATGGACAGATGAATCAAATTTTTCAAATTCTGGAATGTTTAATAGAAAAAACCACCATTATTGGTCAAGAGAAAATCTTTTGTTAGTACATCCAAGAGGCCCACAAGTCCGTTTCAGTTTCAACGTTTGGTGCGGTATAATTGGTTCAAAAATTGTTGGCCCGTTCTTTTATGAGGGAACCCTAACTGGTGAAAGATATGTGGAATTTATGTCAGAAATTCTGACTAATTTCTCAGACGAATTGGATCTTATAAGTAGACATCATCTGCATTTTCAGCAAGATGGCGCACCTGCCCACAACTCCAGAGGTACTTATCATTTTCTAAGTACTACTTTTAATGATCAGTGGATAGGAACAAATGGCCCAATACAGTGGCCTCCCAGATCACCAGATCTAAACCCACTTGATTACTTCTTGTGGGGTTACTTAAAGAACCAAATTTACAAGCGAAGGTACGATAACCTTGACGCGTTAAAGACTGCAGTTAGGGAAAAGATAACCCAGATAGATGGTAGGACCATACTTAAGACAGTTCGAGCAGTTGAAAAACGTGCCCAAAAATGTATTGAAGAACAAGGTGGTGTTTTCGAGCATCTTCTTTAAAAAAAATTGTTATTGTATTTTGTAAGATTATAAGTTGATGTTGAAAATAAAGTTTGTCGATACAATTTAATTGTTTCAGATTGGAGGCCATAACTTCAACAGTTTGTAACCTAGGAGAAAAGTTATTGTAAGCTTTTTTGTTTAAAATTTGATGCTTTAACAGAAAAAAAATATAATATACAGGGGTTTCCATTTAAAAAAATGTTATTTTACTGAAAAAATCAAAATAACGACTCTCAATTGTTTTTTTTTATTTCTCATTTTTACCAGCGTTAAAAATGCTACTAGTTTGCTAATTCAAACAACTTTGTATTTTCACTAATAACAAAGTTACTAATGGTGGACACTTAATTTGGATAACCCTGTATACAGGGTGACTTCGAAGTTGAGTCATTTATTTTAACAGTGAGTAGATCTGATCAAAAGAGATGTTTTTTTCCTTTAACATTTTTCTGGTAAAATTAAAGTAACAAAGTTATAGCCCTTTAGAAGTTTGAGTACCGCCCTGTCTCAATAATAATATTATGTGTTTGGCAACAACGGATATCGGTTCATCGCATCGGAAACAAAAAAGCGAAAGAATTTGAAACGTTTATCACGTTGTTTTTCGTCAGTCGGTAACGCGTGGGTGAATAGTGATGTTTGTTGCGTGACTCAAACGAAATGAAAAATGGCACATGTTTACGAAAATGCTGAACTTGTGGACATGATTCTTATTTACGGGGGGCCAGTCTTTACAAAATGCTGCCGGATGCATCACGGATTTATGCGAATCGGTTTCCCAATCGAGTGCAACCAACCCCTCGTGCCTTTGTTAATGTAGTACAAAGGGCTCGTGAATCAGGTGACTTAAGTCCTCACACGGGAGGGTATGTGCTCCAAGACCGCACGATTAAATACAGGTCCGCACTGAAATACTTGTCGGGAGGATACTTTATTAAACAAGGTAACATTTTCTTTTTATTTTTATTTTTATTTTTACACACATATTTTGGTTTATCTTCCTTCTACAATCATTATCTGAAAATTAATGACTCAACTTCAAAGTCACCCTGTATATATATATATATATATACGAGTATATAACTTGAGACGTGGTCATTGTCGTCTAGACCAGTTAGGTGAAAAATTAAAGCTTCCGCCTTTTGTTGGGTACTTCGACAAAATGTTTAAGCAAGGAGGACTCTTTATACTTTTTTTATTCTCTCTAGCTTTCAATGGACTTTGCCATCATCATCAGGAGCTGCAGTTACATTGATAACAGTAGCAACAATAGTGTAAAATGAATTTAAATTAACTTAACTTACAGTAGTATGTGAGGATGTTGCTAATTGTTGTTTACGTTCAGGATGAGGGAAACGTCCAGTAACATGGTGAAAGCTGGATAAATGGTACAATGGTCAAAATTATATAAAATACGCACAGCGGTAATGACGAGAACAAGTTAAAAACAGATTACAATTTTTTTTTAGAACATGAAAGCATTACATCGTAAAGCCACTTGATAATTGCACAAAATGGTGAGCATGGAATAATGAGTAAGATGAACCTTTTGACAGATGGCCGAAGGTTATCAGTGTCTGTGCAGAGTGATGGAACGAATTCTTTTGTGGGCGTGTGCTACGTTTCCAAATCACTTCAGATGATGTGATTTTCAAAATGTGTTAGGTAAGAAATTGTCAAAACCGACCAGAGGAAGTTGAATTGACTATATTTTATTAATGGGCAATTAAATTAACAGTTATTATTTAACTATGGTTAAGTGGTACAATTAACATGGTTGCTATTTGAATTTACAAAATTGACCTCCGAATGACCTCAAAAGTCATTTCCTAGGTTATATTTGAGGTCATCGACACATTTCTTTTCAATTATCCTAAAACATATCTTAGAACCTTTTTCCCAAAAAAAATGAGTGGCTGTCAAGTTTTTGGGGCGTTCGGGTATTTAATAGATACACTGCATACTTCACCAATACTTTAATAATTACAATTTTCTTTACACAAGCGTAGCCTGGCTAGGTATAATAAACTAAACGCCTTTTATTCCAAGACATTTCTTATCAGAACAAACAACAATATGTCAAGGCAAAGTGTCTCAACCAAGACATTCGTACTTCAATTCTTTATATAAGCATATCCCGTTTGCAAAAATTGAATCGAGAAGCGTGCATTCGATAAGCGCAGAATATGCGCATATTGCACCATATCAAAGCGTAATCAGCAGCGGAAAAACGTAAGAATAATGCTTTTTCTTGTGTCTGACAATTACCGCTGTGCTGATATACCAGTGTTGCAGGTTGCAGTACGTGACGACTGAATGGGACCGTTTCGGATGACGCCCGGCGCATTCTGTCACGTTCCAAGATCAAGAATCCGCGATTCATAAGTTCTGCTCCGGTTTAAGCCGTAACTTAAATCAACGAGTAACAGCATAGAAAGGTAGATTCAAAGTTATCATTTAAACATGGCTAACGATCTTAAAATACTACGTTTCATGATGTCAAGTTTAAGAAAATGTACTAATATAGGATTATTGGGAGGGATTGGGGTAGTAAGGTACCTAAGCCACATTTTAAATAGAAACCCAGATTTCCATCTGAAAGCACCCGTTTCGTTAAAATCTATGACCGATTTAGCTTCCTTAGAAATTTGCTGATAGATGTGGCTATAATTTCTCAATGACGTTTTTGAACAACCACGATATCCTACATGTTCACGTGGAGAACTATAAGCCATCTAAATTCCAAGATGGGCACCAAACGCTCGATTGTGAAAACTACACCTTTCAAAAATAAATATGGTTCTGGGCTTAGTTCAGATGACAGTGTAAAGGTCAGACACTCTCCTCCAACTGAAAGAATTATTCTATATAAAATGAGATACCGTAACGTCATCTATAAGAATTTGTCACAGCCAGGTTTGTCCTCTACGCATAGAGATCTACTTTAATAGGTTTTTATGTACAGCGCCTTCTATGAGACTCTGACCTGCTTGAAGAAGGTATCCAATTAGTGCGGAGAAGAGACACGTAGCTGTGACAAACTGGTGATGCTATGGTATACGTGGAAATACACATAGTATCAGGTAGAATACGTTAACCAATCGCTAAATCAATACTCCGGATAAATTTTGTACCAATTTGTCGAACAAATTTTCATTACTTGTTGTTGAAATATTGTTGCCGTAGAGGCATTCTTCATCCAGACCTCAAACGAGTTCAAAACTGACTTGTCCTTGGTACGAGTTGCACTGCTTCTAAGTCAAGATTGTATCCATACTATTAGTCATTTTCAATTTCAATTCACGCGGGTGCTTCCGAGGGATCGGTTTTGGCTCGGACATTGTTTCTATTATATATCAAAGATTTCGTTTCATGTACGATCAATCCGATCGACAGCTTTGTAGATGACAGCACTCTGAATGCAGGAATTCAGAGTGCCAAGCCAATCTGTGCCGGTAAGCTGGAGAGAAGAAGTCTATCAGCGACTTTCTCTCTGATGAAAGACTTAGAGGTTATGGCTGCTTGGGGACACAACAATCTAGTACAGCTTAATGCTTCCAAATCACCTTCACTAACAGTTTTGATGGATAGTCGAGTTATACCAAAAAGCCGTTCTCTGGCACGATCAAATCTCCTGTCGTGAATCGCGGCAACTGCTGGGAAAAAGCTAGGCTATTTGTTTAGCGCTAAGAAGTACTTTTCTCCTCGAATCCTTCTCAGTTTGTACAAGGTCCAGTTAAGGCCTAGCCTCGAGTACTGATCAGATGTTTGAAGTGCTGCAGCCATGAGTACGTTATCCATGCTCTGTGATGTGCAGAGAAGGACTATCCGACTAATTGCTGATCCTTCTCTAACGGACAGTCTCTGGATCCTTCCGTACCGACGTCGATCTGGCTTTCAACTACCGCTATGCCAATACGCTTCGCTCCAAAATGCCGCCACGCGTTGAGCCTACCAGACAGACCCGCCTGACATCGACCTTCCATTCTCACCATGCCGAACTTCGTACAGCTAGACCTGGCTGGTACGACAGCACCTGTATCCCTAGGGTGTTGAGGTTGTTGAACCACCTGGATGTTTTTCTCTTGGGCATTTCCAATCTCGGATTAATAGGGTATCTTTAAGCTTCTTATAGCAGCAGCGATGCCCCAGTATTTCGACTTCGGTCTATGAGACTGCTTTGGTATAAAAAAACAATTGAAATTTCATACTGCACTTTTTCCATTTCCACTGCTTGCCTCTAGTAAAACCCTACACCACTGACGTGCTGTTTCATTTTACACTGCGTACGGAAGTTGAGATAAACAACCGAATTATATCTTCTATCCAACATCAGTATCCTCTTTACCACATACTTATCTCTAATTCCGACTATCATCTCGCTGAAAACGGATATTTAAAATCGTCGGATATAATAAACTGAACAAAGCATTATGATGACATTAGTTGAAAAAAAAACATACCATATACCTATTCCTAGCTACTGTTTCTAATACAAAAGAATAAAAAAACAACCTTTAACAGGTATTGGACGATACAAGAAAACCGAATCAAATCATTTCATCAGTTTAACAACCATCTTTCCTCGGAAGGTTGCTGTCATGTTTTAATTTTTTTATCGAGCATCGAGCATGGATAATGTAGTCAGTGGTCGGGACGGCAGCACCTTAAACATGTAAGCAGTACTCGCTAGGTCTTATCTGGGCCTTGTACAGACCGAGCATGTGATGTGGAGAAAAACAGTTCTCAGCACTAAAAAAATAGCCTAGCTTTTCCCATTGACGAATGTATTCATGCCAGATCCATTCCTAGACTATCGGGACTCTGACCAGCCGAAATGGGTTAAAGAGGAGACCCTGTCAATTATGACGAATATCTTGCAGTCAGAAAGAAAATCAGTCACCTATCTGCGAAGCTCCTCTGTGAGGCCATTTAAAAGTAAAATGGATCAAATAAGAGATTTGGCGGAATTAAAGTCGGACATATATGAACCACGGTACCACCATGCACATATGCTTCCAACTATACACATATATGTGGACCACAATATTTGGGCGACAGCATTGCCACAGGTTATCCCAAATCTTAGGAACAATTACGGGGAACTTGAGGGGCGGCTTTCCTTGTAAGCCTGATGTCATGTATAAGAATTAACAATTCCCTTTGATGAGAAAATGAAGCTTGTCTTTGTTACTTCTAATGTAATTACTGCGATCCTACTTGGCATCATGTGCCGATGTAAATTAGGCGTGAACGTTTAAGCACAGCATTAGGTGGGCATCTTCTTGAAGAGTACGTTCATCAATGCCCATTAAAATGTTTTTTTTACTACTAACCTAAGAAATTGCCATTATTTACCACATGCACCTAAGGAGAAGTTATATTTTAGACGTAATCATATTAGCAAATTTCCCCGATATAATTGTAGAGTCTGGTTTTATTGGTGCAAGTAGTTCAAGGGGGTATTTAAAACACGGACTCATAAAATGGGTTGGTACGCAATTTTTTGTAGGAAAACTTTTTATTTGACAAGAAAGAATGAGAAAACGTGTTTTTTGGGATTCAATCAAAAGTGTTAAAAGGAACGAAAAAAATAATCATGTAAGATTTTGAAGTACTTATGAGACCTACAAAATGAGATCACACGTGAAAAGATCCGACTTGTTATAGCGGAAAAACAAGGCAAAATGCAGGTTTCAGCACTTGTTCGTAATGCGACGATAATTTCACGCAAGTACTTGAAACTTTTCGAATCTGTTCTTCAAATCCATAGGATTCATACTTCTAAATAACAACAACAAAATTTCCGTATATTGGTCCAGTAGTTTTTTGAGAATATCCAATTGTTTATCCCAAAACCCCTTGTTTTCCGGCCATCACTACTTTTTTGCTATTAGTCGGATATTTTTACGTGAGGTCTCATTTTGCAGGTCTCGTAAATACCTAAAAATCTTATATGAACAGCTGTTTTGTTCCTGTCAACACTTTGAATCCCAAAAAACACGTTTTCTCATTATTTGTTGTCGAATAAAAAGTTTTCCCACAAAAATTGGTGTACCCATTTTATGAGCCAATGTTATGAATACCCCCTTGAACAACTTGCAACAATAACGCCAGAATTTACAATTACTCACTGCTTTTAATGTTTGGGGTCCCGCCGTCCCCACACCGACTGATCGATGACTCTTCTCTAACGGACAGTCTCTAGACCCTTTCAGTCCGACAGACGTTCGGCCATCTAGCTCTCTTCTACCGCTATGCCAACAGGCTTTACTTCTCAGGGTTCACCTCCATGATGCCACCGTTCTATGAACCTTAGACAGTTCAAAAATCGGTTTAACAAAATGTATATGGCTCCTTATAGTAGCCCCGAAGTCCCAGTATGTAGGCTCTGTCGACGTAACTTCGGTATAAAAAATACTGATAATTATTGTTTACTAATACAAAATCTATTTTATAACTGAAATGATTGTAGTGAGTGCATTCATTTAACCCAGACAGCTTGAAAGTCTCATGCTATTTGATAAATTGGAGTATTTGAAAATGAGTGGGATAGCTATGATGTGTCGACGTACGTTTTGCATGCCTGTCTACTCTAGCATTCTGTGATGCCGATATTACATCTGTTTTATTGGGACAGTATTCAGAAGATTCTCAGATATGCTATATTTCTAAGAATAATCATATATATATATATATATATATATATATAAAAATACGGTAATGTCAAGGTTAGTACTAAGAAAAATTCTATATACATTGGTAAAGGTCCTTACTACTAGATATAATGGCATACTTCTCCATCAGGACTTGTAATCTGTATTTCAACTTCTTCTAATATTGGAAAGGCTGAATCATGTGCTTGGACCAATTTTTGTAAACAATCTAAACAGTTCTCAAAAACTAGATGCCAAGCATTCCAGTCAGGTACAGTAATAGACGTTGCCAAATAATTTTGGAAAATGAGGAATTTGAGCGTGATCGTTACTCATACAAACCTCCGACGACGGACGGTCTGACGTCAGATGTTTTATTTCTGTTCCACGGAACGAGTCAATTAGTTAGAATAATTGTTAGAACTTTATTGTTTCAGATTCGAAGTATGAGTTAGATTTAAATTTGAACTGATTTAGCTTTTACGTTAATAAAACTTGAGACATGTGACTATATTTGAATTCCTCAGATTACTTTATGATAAAACGGAAACGAAGTATTAAATCTTGTATTACAAATTCATCAAGTGATATGTATGAATTGAGTAGACAATGGAAGTCCGGAATAAAGAAAAATTATCCATTTAGACAGTTTCCTATAGTCGAAAATACTGCTAGTTTCAATAAGGCCACTTGATCATGTGTACAAAAATTGCACTTCTATTTCTAATAATAAAGCAATATTGCACTCACCCGCATTCAACGCATCTACATATACGAGTATAAATAAATTCCACAGCACTTTTAACAAACTAGGATATTTTTAAATACGACCAAATCTACATCAACAGGAGGCCCACTTCCTATTCATACATTATATAATATAAAAGAAAAGCTCATCAAGCCCATGTTAAGCACATGTTTCGTATAAATTAATGCCCTCCATTGGCCTAAATATGGCTGTATAAATAAAACTTCAAAGTTCTTCCCATTCCAACACGTCAGCAGTGACTCCCATATACACAGTGTTTCATTTGGAGCGAGAAATATTCCAACCATGGTTATGGGCCACCAAGCGCCTTATGCTCGAGTATTTCATTTGATCATCATAATTGATCCACTTCACAGTTCAGACACCAACAACGAAGACATTCGAATATAAAGCTCCTCGCGAAAATCACAAATTGAACTGAGGAAGTGCGTCACTGGCTCTGCGTCTGTCGCATACTTCCGATCATTCACGAATGAAGGGCCGAGTCCTGCCGAGTACGCGATTCAAATGAACAGTTTAACTGTTTTTATTAAAATGTTTAGTTAATGCAATTTTCTGCTATATATCTGAATATCATTTATAAGTATCTAACGCCATTCCACAGGAGTTGGAGATAAAATACTTTTGTAACCTGACTAAGCTGGGAACTGATGTAACTGCACTAGTGGAGTACAGAGACAATATACGTCGGATTGTCTTCAAGCATTCCGTATTAACATAAAATTGATAAAATATCACCCTGAACTTTAACGAAACTATTGAATAGCGTTAGGTTAGGACTTCGTAGAAGATAACTGTTCGATAAACTGCTGAAATATTGACTTGCTTTCTCCTTCTTGCAATGCTGTGGACGTTCCAATAAAAATCATGGCGAATTATACGGGATGACGATAAAGAAATAGGTGCAGTTTTATGGCGATGCGATCGGAGCTCCATAATAGCCTGATGTGCTACATACACTCCAAAACTGTTGTATACCATTGCTCGGTAAGCAACTTTTCTTGATGTATAAATCTAGAAGAGTTCCTAACAACTATAAACCCAGCATCTGCTACTATCAAGGTGGAGTGCATCAGCTTTTTGATGCCGAAGCGTCCCGTAGGCTGAAGTTTAAATACCGGGGCGCCTCAGGAGCTGTAAATCTGATTTTTGAACTACCCAGTGTCAGTAGAATTCGGAAAAGCCTCACGAGACAGATTCTCCGACAATCTCGACACACTAGGGACAAAGAAGCTGCCGTATCGGTCAGTTCTGGATGTACAAGTTCGACATGGTTAGAATGGAAGGACGAGTCAGGCGGGTCTGTTTGGCAGATTCATCGCGCGGCGGCATTATGAATGAGAGGTCTGAGGAGCAAAACCCCTTGACATAGCGGTAGAAGAGAGCCAGATCGCTTTCGTTGGTATGAAAGGTTCCCGAAATTGTCCGTTAGAGAAGCGTCATCGATCAGTCGAACAGCCATAGGTCTTATTCTGAGCCTTGTTCAGAGTGAGGATGTGACGTGGAGAAAAGCACTTCCTAGCCCTAAACAAGTAGCATAGCTTTTCCCAGCAGCTGTCGCGGTTGACGAGATATCTTCGTACGAGGTCAAGTTCACGATGATCTGGACACCGACAAGCCGAAATGAACGGCTCTTTGGTAGAACTCAGCCATCCATAGAAAATGGATGAGCGCTAGGGTGCTAGCAGATATCAGCGTGGTACTTCGACTTGCTGCATGTAGAGTGCTGTTATCAGCAAATCTGTGAATCGGATTGGCTGTACTAGTAAGGAGGTCGTTGATCTAATAGAAACAATGTGAGGAGAAGAACTCGTCAATTACGACGGATACCTTGCGGCCAGAGAGGAAGTCAGCCATTCAAAGATCTTGGACGTCATAAGAGTCTTCGGTCAGCTGTGGCATACAGCTTCATCGTTAGTGAGTGTTTTTCTATAGATAAGTTTCGACACCAACATTCTTCCTTTTTTTCTAGTTTTTTGGTAACTCTCAGTCGATTAATAAGAAACCTATCGAAATAAGCTGTTAAGAATGCATAGCGGCTATCGGTTGAAACTGCTAAGATCCCAGCTTGCGTTTGACAGCCCAGTCACCACTGTGTCCGCTAGAGGCTCACGATTCGGCCGGTATAGTAGAAGTGGTCTACTTGCCACTGATAACTTGACCATATAAAGGGGTTTCTACTTTTTGGCATTTCATCAGCATGGTCCTGGGACAACAAACAAAAGCTTCGCAAGTATCCTCTATCCGAGGTATGCGATCTATCGAAATAAGACAGTAGAAAGTGGTAATAGATGTAGCTTTGTGCTGTTTCATTACGATAGATATCATTACTTCGGTTAGAAGATGGTTGCTATCCTTTGGTTCGTTGTCCCAGACACCAAACTTGCACCATGCTGATGATTGCCAAAAAGCACGAAACAGCTGTTCATGGTTGGCTGCAAGTGGTCGAATGGATGAAAGCAGAATGTTTAGTGAAAAATTATTTCCTAATTTAGATGTTACAATGCATCTGAAAATGTGTAGCATAAGATCTCTAATATACCCGAACTATAGTTCCGCGAACTAAGCCTCTAACAGTAATCCTAGATGATCCGTTGATGTAAAGCATTCAAAATCTGGTTTCGAAACGGTCCGGCAGTCGACGCTGTCGTCGTTTAAATTAAGACATCAACTGTGCTGTAAGATTGGCTTGCTTATCCAAAACAACCGCATATCTTAGTATCTAAAAATGTTTGTGCGGTAGTTTGAAGTGCACTAAGTGGATTAGTCGAAATTCATGTCGCCATGACTGAATATTGAGGACGTTCCCATCAAACCAGAATGCTTAGAATAAATAAGCTTACGGACATTTCAACTGGACCACGGTTCTTGGAAATGTCGTAAGGTATCAATGAATATTGTGCTTTGAATTAATTAATTTGGTAATCTATTATTTCCTTTATGTCAGCTTCTAAGTGAAATATCACATTAAGAAAGGATGAAAAGAAGAACGTTATTCGGAAAAGCTTAAGTGCCAGTTATCCGGTAAGTAATCTGAATGATTTCAGCGTTATCCATGAGACAGTAGCAGAACACAAAAATGAATTTTGTTGGTAAGCCACTTTGAAAAGGCTTAAGGTTTGCTACGGTCTTAGAAGTGTGGTCGGGTTGGCGCTAGGATGTTCAATTCCTTTTTAGATGCCCAATTAAAATAAGCATTAGATAGGTACCAAAAAGGAATTGGAATACCTAAGTGCCATCTATGATACAGAAGCAGAACCAAACCACTCTAACTCTTTTAGAAGTAGGTTTCTAAGTTCATTATTGTGTTGTGTTATTCAGTCATAGATTATTCACCATACAGCACTGACTTGGCGCCATTACTCTGTCTTCTTTTTCCAAAACATAAGTAATTTCTTGGTGGAAAGCGCTTGGAAAATGAAGGAAACATTTACTAACTGGTTTAACGATTAGGCGGCAGAGTTCTTTCACGATGGAACCCAAAAGCTGATGCCACTACTTGACAAATGTTTGACTCCATTACAAAACTGTTCTTACTTAAAAGTAATGCTAAATATGAAATTTTGTAAATTGTAAACTAAAAGTGACTAAATCATCGTTTTGTAAAGTGGAGTTTTATTTTTGTCGATTCCTTCAGTGTTTAAAAATTTCCTGGCAGTGATTCAGTCCCCACTTGTTATTTCGACTCCACTCTACTGAAAATCAAAAGTATTTTCGTGCAGCGTTCTAGCGCAACAACAATATCGCAAACATCGCGTTGGATATAGAGTGTACATAAATTAAATAATCTTTGCCCCTCAATATTCCTACTACATCACTAGTTTAAATCCTTGCTTCATCTACAAAAGCCTATAAATTCTAGAGCTTCTAAGAATCACTGGACTCTTTAGGCAATGAACGAACATCCACAAGAATTAGGTTTAAAAAATAAGAAAAAAATATTTACTGCCAAATAGTATTTTGGCTACGCTCTGAAATAATAAACAATTGGAACACAAAAATATTATTTTTTATATCAAAGAATATGAATCAAATAAAAAGCAGCTTCTAGAAATTTTTGTATTTTACTTCCCACCCCCTACTGGCGCGGAAGCATTGTAATTGCGAAAATTTACGGAAATGAGATATGTTTTTTAGATGTTATAAGACATATACATCACGAAAAACCATGTTACGCATTTTTGTCGGTCTATCCGCTAATCTTATAATACATAATTAGAATCGAGTCGGAGTCTTCACTTCTTTCACATCAGTGATATGGTTGATATGTTCCTCAACGTTTAAAAATGTCTGGTGTTATCGCATTAATCTGTGCATCGATCGCGATCACGATGCGCTTGCAACATTGTATACAACGTTGTGTACAACACCCCACAATTGGCAAGTGTGTCTCCTACACGATGGGATGAACCTTTTAGTCTCGAACGTTCGACGCATGATTGCGCCAACGTCTATTATCGGTGTCAGTGTCGGACTTGAACCTTTACAACTGAAAGAGAAATTATACAAAATTTAAGATCTGTCTTCAGCGACCAAAACTTAAACCTGTCAGAAGCTCAGAAATGCCCTACTTACTATATGTTAAGGTCATGTCAGCAAGCTAAAAATCTATCTTAGCGTAGAGGAGGCAGTCGAAGATTTCAAGATGGTGCCTGGGGGGAAACATAAGGAAATAATTCCACTTGGCAAACGTGAAATATCACGTAATTTCCTCAGAAAAGCATGATTAAATCATTTTCAAGCTGTTTAATGCATAAACAATGTTTTCTACACCATTTTTTAAAATCCCTGAAAAAGACTAAATTTATCCATAAAACCATGCAAATATCGTCAAAACTGCATAGAACAGATAAATGTCAGTTTTTTAACGGCTAAATGATATTCTTTTCAATGTTGGCCAGCCACTCAAAAAGAAATTTTGAAATAAAACTAAAATGATCACCCCTCGAAACGTCTAACCAAATGTTTAATTTGATTACTTTATGACCATTTTCGAGTTTGGTAGCATGATAATCATGAAAGTCTGACATAGCTTCTCCTCTCCCCGCACTCAAGCTCTATATTTTTTTATTTATTTATTTATTTCCAACAGGTGAAACCCAATTACAGGAAATGCTGAAAAAAATAACAATTAAAGAGACATGGTTCTTGGACTTAAATCTATAGTATCACACATTCTAAATAAGATTGGATGATCTATAGTAGTTAATAATCGATGCTCAATTGTCAGGCTGTAAATATCACACGATTCAGTAACACTGTTCATGACGCAGCACATGAGATTAATTGGCGATTTTGTCATAACATTTGTACGGCCAGCTTGACAATAGAATGCCGTTTGTTGTCGACTCCCTAGCCTTGGAACGCGGAAACATATTTTTTCAAGTAAATTTTGACAGTCAATTTTATTGTTAATGAGGCCATACAAAAACGACAAAGCAAATATGTTTCGTCTTGTTGACAGTGAATCCAAATTGAAAAAGTCTGCATGCATTTAAGGTGGAAATACTTCAAAGCTCTACGTTGAATCGCCTCAAGGATCACGACAGAATTTTGGTATATAGGAGACCAGATCAGAGTCGCATACTCCAACTTGCTCCTGACAAAAGTAAAAAATAAAGTCATTAATGTATCAACATTGGAGAAACCCTTCCAGTTTCTGATACAGAAACCAAGTAGTCGAGTGGCAGCCGACGAGATATTGAGTATATGCTCAGTAAACGTAAGCTTGGTATCAAAAGTGACTCCAAGGTCTCAATAAGAGGTGCATCTGTCTATAACCTGACCATTGATGTTATAATTATCATAAATTAAATAGTTAACCTTTCTTGTATAAGTCATAACTTTACATTTCGAAACATTCAGACTGAGACAGTTTCGTGAACACCATGACGAAATTAGAGCTAAGTCATCTTGCAACATGACGCAATCCTCGACTGACTTGACTGACGTGCAGATTTTAAGGTCATCAGCGAAAAACAAATGGAAACACTTTAGTTCAAAAGACAAGTCATTAATAAATATCAAAAACAATAATGGACCTAGGTTTGACCCTTGAGGTACCCCCGATAGTAACTCGACCTATGACCACCATATTCGACAAATAACCGTATCCCTCAAATATGAATTCATGAGCGACAGCATTGCATCAGACATACCCACTGTTTTAAGCTTATCCAGAAGTGCATAATGATCTACTTGATCAAACGCCTTCTGAATATCTGTGTAGATGACATCAACTTGTCCCTGACCGTCCAGTACTTCAGAAATGTACTGAGTAATTAGAGCCAAGTTGGTGACCGTTGATCTGCCTCTCATAAACCCATGCTGATTAATAGAGACTGACCAAGCTGTAAACCGTTTCATAAGCGATGATCTCAAACAACTTGCTGAAATTGCACAGGATTGCTATTTGGCGATAGTTGGAAATATCAGAGATATCTCCACTTTTGTGAATAGGACTTATTTTAGCGGTCTTCCAGATATTTGGATATGTCTCTGATTTTAGAATTAGGTTGAATATGGAAGCCAGCGGTTTCGCTAGTATATGAATGCAATCTTTAACGAAAAAACTTGGAATACCATCACATCCAGACGTCACTTTGTTCTTTAATCTTTTCTAAGCCCTAATTACGTTTTCTTCACTTATATTTTTTAAAGTAATGATATCGGTAGAGTTATTTGTTGGAAGAGATGACCCTAGTAGACCAGACGGGATAAAAACTGTTGAAAAGAAGGTAGCAAAACTGTCCACTATATCCTGAGGCGTATCGCAGACACTGCCGTTAAGCGTCATCCTTGGGGGATTCTAGATTGCTGTTTTTTGATCTGGGCAAATGACCAGAATTTGCTAGGATCATTGACAATGGCATTCTCAACCGATTCAACGTAAGCGGAGTAGGCAACACTGATCTGGTTCTTATATACGCCACTGTCCCAAATCATAACAATTTTTCGAAACTGAACGATTATCCAATCGATCTAAAAAACATCTGCTTAAACCATACGCACAACAAAAAAAACTTGATCCAATTTTAGCCCGCTCGATACAGATCGTGGATTACCTCACTGTTTTTTAGCGAACTATGTCCAACATACACACGCTACGTCAGACCACGTCTGAAATAAACTAATGCCATTCTAGGGAGGCTATGATCGCGGCTCGCGCTCATCGATGACGTCACAGCGGACGGCGCGACTTTTGCCAAATTTCCCGGCCCACGAATCTAGCCAGCGCTAATTCGGATAAGCGGAAAAACGGGAGAAAGGTAAATAAATAATGTGGGAAATGTGTATGCAGCTCAGTATTGTGTGGGTGAAGCGGCGAGTCGCGCGAAAGAAAAAGGTAGGTGGAGGTTCCTGAACTCGACAATAAACATTCACTAATTCATCACTGCATCATGTGGACGATAATTGCACATTTGGCAACGATGGAGCAATTATCTGGACGAAGTTTTGCAACGCCTCCTCTAACTAAAGCTGACCAGTGGAATGGTAGGTAGTGAGCACCAAGACCTTTTCATATCTGAAAATAAAAAAGATCTAAATTACTTATTTACGGATATACCGGAAGATTTATCGTAGCACACCACATCTTTAATATCACATATCTCAAGCATTATTGGAATTGAAATTCACTCATTTTCTACGAAATAGGAAATCCAGAGCATACCTTACAAGCTGTGGCCCTTAATAAAATACAAGGAAATAAAAGCACTAAACCCGACCGTAGAATTCCCAAGACATCTTTAGTTCAATATCAAGCATATTTTGTCAAATTTTTATGAAATCAAGTTGACGACTCTTACAATTTTAAGTCTTGTTTCACTTAAACTGCGCTAAAAATAAGGTATTTGACTTAATAAAAATCAAACAAAAAACGGAAAGAGGCGCAATCAATATACTTTACTAATTAACTAGCATCATTCATTGACCTTTTTTTTGTAAATAGTCATACATTTCAATAGTCAGCTTAAAAGGTGTTGATTTTGATAAAAGGTGAAAAAGTCGAGTTTTTTTTAACAAAATCTTTTCAATAGTGCCTGAGATATGTGATATTAAAGACTTGTTGTTCTTAAAGGAAACGAAATAACGAATTTAGAACTTTTCATTTTGAGATAAGAATCTCTCGGTCCTTACCAGTTCACTATGTCCATTAAGTACGGAAGACCTACCAAACATACTGTTTTCTGTTATCCGACCGAATGCAACCAACCATGGACATCTGTTTTGTGCTTTTTCGCTACTCATCAGCATGGTCTAGACTTGATGTCTGGGACAAAAAGCTATCGGTCCGAACTGAAAAGATCTCAGTTCGAGTCTGATAACCCAGTCACACTGCGACCACTAAAGGCTGATGATTCTGGCGGTATAATAGATGTGGTCAATTAAACAACTTAACGAGTGACATATGTATCTTATTGATTTCTTAGAAGTAGATCTAGGGAAATATTGCATCTACTGTATACACTGGGTAGTATAATGTGTTTTTCAAAAAGGTATCTCCCTCATTTTTTGAAAGAGTACCCCACCGAGATCTCCTAAAGCCATCATTACAGGCTTAAGACGGCATCGCGTAAAACCGTCCAGGAACGTCTGGCGTTGGCATTCCCGCTTCCTAAAGATGTACTGCCCCCTCCCCGAGCATGATGTTATCTAACGTTTTGGATGAATCAGACACGTCACCCTCGCCCGTCGTCCCGAAACGCCAAACGGCTTATAATAATTGATTCACTAAGTACCCATTATAATGTTAATAAACACTAGCCATCCTCCAGTAAATGTAGTATACAAATACTTTTAAATGTGGTATTATTCTTCTAGGTACTGTTCGCCTTGCTTTTCTTTGCTAGTAGAAGCTACCAACTTAACGTAGGCGGAAATCACATTCTAAGTCTCAGCTGGACATTTGTCTCAGCCAAGAATATGTTGGTAATATACATACAGAAAGTTATAGAACATATAGACAATGTCATCTTGATATGTACTTGTACTGAAAAGAGTAATTTCTAATTTCTGTATGTGGTTTCATCAAAACTTAAAAAGTATGAAAACCACAGAACAAATTTCAAATGTTACACTAGCCGTGATCGTATCTGATCAAGAAGTTTTATTTGATTCTGCAGATTGTCCACACGATTTTGTGCGCCCGGGTCAAAATCCTGCGGTGACGCAAGCAAAGCTTCAATTTTCCTTTCTTGGCTATTTTCACTTCTTAATCCCCCAATGGCTATCTTTAATTGAGTGGTATTCGGACTTTCCCTTACGGACAATGCTTAGCTCAGCGGTAAATTGGAAAAATAACTCTTGCAGCATCAATGAAACACCTCCTGTCAAGTGGAAAAGCTCCGGCGTCTTCCTTCTTAAATATAGAAGCGCGTAGGTTGCCCCTCAGTTTTTCATTCTTTCCTTCATCAAGCGAAACACGATCAATATCGAATTAAATTTGCTGACAGAAGGAGGAACGTCCTGTTCGCTTCTTGGATACTTGGATATATATATATATATACGACTTATTACAAAAATTAATTGAGTTGAGTCTAGATGCTCTGGTCAAATGGAATGGATATACCTTTGCAATCAAAGAACGGTAAATATACGGTTTCTTGGAGTAGGTACATTTAGTTATGTCGGCAGATTTTTAATCTTACCTTTCCGAAAATAGCAATTCTGAAGTAACATAGCTATACGAAGAACAGTATTGAGTATGGACAATATAGTCGGGGCAGCAGAACACCTAGTCATATGAACAGCACTCGAAGAAGTCATACCGAGAGAAGTACTTCTTAAGCCCAAGCTAATAAGCTAGCTTTTCACCGGCAGCTGCTCCACTAGATATGTTCGTCCCAAATCAAATCCTCGGTGATATGGTCTCCAGCCAGCAGAAGTTATTGGCTCTTTGGCAGATATCATCCATCTATCGAAACCGGATGAGCACTAGGGCGCTTCTTGTTAGACAAGAGCGTCAAGGTACAGTACCGTGTTTTATTGCACCTCAAAGCGGTGATAACTTCAAAGAATTTCGTCAGAGATAACGTCACTACTAGTCTTCTCTCCAGCGCATCAGCAGAGATCAGCATGCAACACTGTACTACGAGTAAAGTGCTGACATTGGCAAAGCTGTGTAAGGGATTGATACTGCGGGAGAGGGGTCGTTGATATTTTATAGAAACAATATTGGGGCCAAAGCGGATCCTTGTAGAACACCTGCGTCGGTACTGTGAGGCGAAGAGGAGAAATTGCCAATTGCTTCTCTGGGAGTCCATAGGGCAGCATGCCGTAGCTTATCTAAAGCTTTCATGATGTCAAGAGTAACGACGTGTGCCTCACCATATGACTGCCGAATCGATTGGGTGAAAATAGATGACGCACATGAGTATCTAGCGTGGGCGCCACGTGGCGTGTAAGTAAACTGAGCTACTTAGTTATGAATGAATTACGAAGAACCCTCAAGTGGTGCATTTTTATAGCAATAACGAGCTTATTGGTTTCACATTACATATCTTACGACGAGGTGCCTCAAGGTTTCTGATACTCCGCGATTGTATGTGTTGTGTTGTGTGTTTTACTGAAAGTCTCCATCTTGCGCCGCATTAGTTTGTTTATCGCATACAAAGGCCGTCTGTTGGAACATCAAGGATCGAAACTGTATTCAGTCCTTGTGCTGTTTAGCCTTATCTCAGATGGGTGGTTGGAACTTTCTTGGTCTCCGTTTCTTCTTTCTTGGAGTTCCTTGCTGTCACCAGCACTTCTCCCACTTGTTGGTTTTACAGCATGTATTCTCAATAGGGCAACGAGTACTATAAATAGGTTGATATTATGCGAAAATACTCACGGAGGACTAGTTCACACACTGGTTTTTATTGGACTTATATCTAAATTGCGTTTCTAACGATATATTCGTACCTTCCCGATGCACACGGTAGAATACGGAGAACTACGGCGCTGGAACGTTCTGGCAAATTACCATTCTTGTGCAGCCTGTAAAGCGTTATAAAGTGCTTTATTTTTATCTGTCTTGCCTATAAAAATTACAGAAAATTTGCCTACCTACATTTTTAATTACACTGAAAAAATCAGAAACAGACATTTTCCTGAAATCACGTTTTAGTGACCTACGACCTTTTCCGTTTTTTTCAGTCTTCATTTATTTATACCCATTTTTTCACCATCTCTAAAATGTTTCCCGTTGCTATTGTCGTTTCCACCAGGCGGCTTGGCGTTGCGCACCCACGCGCTGCAAATCAAAAACAAGAATATCTCCACCTACGTGTTACATAGCCCTACAGGTACTTGTTGACAAAAGGCCGTTGCCTTTCGATGTTCGGTCTCGGCCGGCTTTGGCTTTTGTCCCTTTTCCCGGAGTTGACCTTGAAATCGGGAGTTTGCTGTAAATATCATTTATATACTGCGTAGCAATTGTAACTACCATGTACAAACTACCCGGTACTTGAAGTATGCTTAACTACCCGGTACTAAGGAATTAATCTATCCGTTACTTATATCTTCCGTTAGTTTCTTCATCGGTGCAACAGACCATCACGATGGGTACTACCGGACTACCTACAGAATAACACTGTAATAGTGCGTTATGGAAATAATTAATTACATCATATCCTATACTCTAATATTTTGAGTCACTTAAATCTGAATAAAATTCTTGTAATTGATTTGACTACCTATTGATAGGTGGTGGTATAGTTAAATTAAAATAAGTGCAGTTGCCAGTGATGGCGGGTTTCAGCTTGTTTAATTTTGCTCAACGCTGGGGATTCAAGTTTCTAACTGACCAACTATGAATTAGGATAGCCTAATAATATACAACTAAAGTGCGAAACATTAGACATAATTAGAAGAAAATTAAGAACTTTCGAAAATCATGATCGTTATAAAATGGAAAGACAGCTATTTTACCAGGATTACCACATACCAGGGATGAAATCCTGCCGAAATCTGGTAAGTTGGATTTAGTAAGCATTTCCTTCATTACCATTGAGACACATCTTCTGGTAGAATGTTTAGGATTTGGTGGACCCAAAAAAAAGTTTTGGGAGTTCATACGTTCCCATGATATGCTGTCTGAACTGTTTTTTGCACACTTGTATGTTTGTACTGTAATTGGAAAGATAGTTGTCATGTAGAAAGAGACCAACAGTCACTGTCAAAGTAACTGAACGATTCTGTATTTAAGGTCAGGTTTTACTAACTCTAAATAATGAGTTAAATGGTGACTTTGGATTTGACCTTGAGCACCACCTTAAAGGTTATTTCAAGGTCACCTTTTGTTTTTTAAATAGAAGGCTACCTTTTTACACCGGCAATCGAAATTACGGACAATTCTACGTCTGAATATGCATTAAAATCTGAAGCAGTGCCTGGAAACGCAAATGAAGGTCATATGTGTGAGACTACGGAAGATTTTTAAAATTGCAGCAGCATAATTGATGAAAAACTGAAGGTCAAGCTTTTAGTAACTTCCAACAAAAATTTAAATATTGACCTTGGATTTCACCTAAATCATCACCTTCAAGGTCATAACAGCACATGAAATGGCCTTGAAGGTGAGGTTGAATCTAAAGTCACCATTGAAAACTGTTAAATATTACTAAGTGCTTGTCATTAAGATATTTTTTCCATCAATAATCACGATGAACTTCTAGGAATGGTCCCTAGCTTCACGCAATTGACCTTCATTAGATCTTAGGGGGGACCTCGACCTTAAATATTAATATAATAATATAAAATAACGTTGAAGGAGAGGCTCAAGGTCAACGTAAGAAAAGGCCTGGTAAATCAACAACTGAAATTCATCTTGTGATTTTCAGGCTGATAGGACATCTTGCCCCTAAACGAAACCACAATCATATTATGTGTGAATTACGTTGACAAGAAGTAATTCACACATATGTGGTTTTATTTGATTAGAGCCCGAAGACCTGACCTTGACCTTCTTCAAAGACCTGGGAAAATATCCGCATTCGCCGGGGTTACCCAACGTTGGCGCTGAATGATAACATATCACACTATGTTGGTTCCAATGTGTGAATGCGACAATACACCCCCGTATATGATCCGCCATGATAATTTTTACATCTGGTTAAAAATGCTGTCAACCAATATACTAATCGAAATGATAATTTCGACACTTGGCCCCAGATTTTATAATCTTTCACCTGCCACGCCCAGAGCGGAAGTACTCCAAGATATCAATAGTACCTAACTGGTTCAGCTTTCGTAACCACCCCTCAAAGTTGGGTATCCTGCAGGGATCGGTTTTAGCCCCAGTACCGTTTCTGTTACAGATTTATGATGAGTTGACAAAATTTCATATATTGCGTCGAATCATTTGTTTCATTTACAGTTTTTCCCAGATGTATGAGTATTTTGTAATACACGCAGTAATTGCATGCTATAACACAGCTCTATACAAATATTTTGCGTTCTCAAGTGCGACATCGGGTATAGAAAAATATTACATGGAAAACTTAGAAGACACTATAACTTTTATCCACAACTTGATCTTCTAGAAGGTTCTATAAAAGTTAGGGGGGGATCAATTCCTAACCGGACACCCTGTACATCACAAAAAACCATATCACTCATTTGCGGTCTGCCTGTTCGCTAATCCTTGGCCCGTCTATAACTTGTTGTATAAAGTTCCGCTCGGATTTTGATGAAATTTTCACACAAGGTTACTACTATACCAAGGATGAGAAAACTTTGTACTCTTTGAAAAGCGGTGCAGTGCGACGAACCTAACGACAAAAAAATCTAAAACGCTAAAACTTTGTTTTTAGACATTTCATATGCTCCCGATTATTTTTGGTAATACTTTTGTAAGGGTTAAAAATTGGAGGTTGGGCATTGTAAAGGGTATATTGAATTTTTTTCGTGTAAATATATATACACGGTAACTCTATCCACCTTCAAGACATATTTCACACATCGTAGATTGCCTTGTACATTCGCCCTTAAAAAATGATAGATAAATATTTTCAACACACCACACAAGTCTCTGAATATATCTACGTCGCGGTCTGAGAGTGTCACCGATAGATGGCTGCAGTTGCTGGCGAGTGGAGAAGTTAGTCATAGCAACGTCCCCAAAAGCTCGGTACTGTCGGTACTGAAGAAATTTCTAGATCGCAACGTTCTCAAATGGATGGGGACTACGAAATATTTGCATGAGAAACTTGATCCAGTTAATTATTTTGTTATAAATGTTCGTGCCGAGCTTTTTTTTCAGAGAGGCAACTTGTGTCGAGCAATCCTTTTCGAAACGATGACAGCTTTTCGTGGGAAATGCAGAGTCAATTTGCTCGACGTCAATTTTTTAAAAAACCGACAGAAGCTAACATTTGCGTATTAGTGTATTTGAACCACGGTTTATCTTATTTTCAGAAACATTTGCTCCCAAAAATATGAGTTCCTGCATACGTTGCTCGTAGCATTTAAAGTCCGGCGAAACCAAAGGTCTGTTGCGAAGCCCAAGAAAGTTACCAAAAATAGCCCGGTGCCCACCTGGAAAAGCGTTCCGGCGTGGCGGGCGGCGCGTTAACCATGACAACGACCAACGACGCGTCGGTGACGTCGTCTCCATAGAGCTGATCCGCCGTGGATGCGGGGGCGCCTCGGCGCTCGCCGGTTCAGCCTCTGCTACGTACGGCGGCAATGTGTGGGCCCCAAGAAGGCCTGTCCATGCCCGCCACGACGCACCACGCGAGCTCATTCATTCAAGTTCCGCTCGCTGACTGGCCATCCGACGCCAAACGTACCGCGATACATTCACGCACCGCACCATCAACTAGGGAAAACTCTTTCTCTAGCACGGGCCCTTCTCAAGGTCGCAGAACAGGTGTCTCGAGGGCTGTGTTTAGTGATGATAGTGATTGTTTAGTGAACGTGGCAGAAATGTGACGTTGCAAGCTGGATCGCCATTGGATTTTATTGGACATAACCTCAAAGTGAGTTTTCGCTTTCACTTTCAAAGTTCGATCCGTGCTGTTAACTGCTCCATCTTATGCTGTGGGCATACGAGACCTGCGGAGAGAGCCTCGTTTTGATAGGAGGCTCGAAAATCAAACGAAATTTAAAATAAAATATTCAAATACCCCCTCCCGTACTTTGATGTTTGTCAACTTCAAAGGACAGCCCTGCTCCCCGCATATCTGTCTGGCCTGGGGTCCCTTCAGTTGTAGGCACCGGGCTTTCAGTGTGCCTGGGGTACCCTACAACCTATAAAACGATAGTTTTGTGTAATGCGAGATAAAAATTAGGAAATAATCTGCTCAGCTTTCCAAATAAAGTATCAGCCAGAGTTTGCATCATCATAAAGTACCCCTGTTTAACAGTGATATAGCTATTGGCGCAGATACCCATTTAACTCTCGATAGTAAAGTTGAAAATATTTCTGCGTCACCTAAGCTTGTATGTTACACGTTGCATTGGG
This sequence comes from Acanthoscelides obtectus, assembly GCA_963669975.1. Taxonomy (NCBI): domain Eukaryota; kingdom Metazoa; phylum Arthropoda; class Insecta; order Coleoptera; family Chrysomelidae; genus Acanthoscelides; species Acanthoscelides obtectus. The sequence continues at coordinate 40,491,938 of CAVLJG010000007.1, forward strand.
CTTTAAACATCCATCTGGTACTATAATACTACATGCGAATCTTCAAAAACAACTTCGAGAAATCAATACACGCCAAGTCAAGTAGAGTAGCCGTGTTCTAGCGATGATTTTCAAACGGTGTGCAACTGCCAATCAGTTGACCAAACGAATTTCCACAAAAGGGGCACTCACATCCTTGCGTCAAATTAAATTGATTAACTGCTTTCAAACGTCCACAAACGTCATAAAATCTTTGCCAGAACGTCACATTCAGGCACCGCAATATGAAGTAAGAAAAACTCAATCTCTCGCACGGGCCCTTCTCAAGATCGGACAACAGATGTCTGGAGTAGAGCTAGGTTAATCAGTTCCTTTTGGTGATTCGATTCCAATGTTTCGTTCTCAGGCTAGGAATCGGTTGCTTAGATTCGTCTACTCTGACCTTGGAACCGATTCGTACCATTCATTCACATATCCAATACCTTTCGATTCCAATTCACTGTAATTTGTATGCAATGCAAGGGAACGAAACTGTTTCAAGTAAGTTTATAAAAAAGTCTCCCATGTTTTCTATAAAAGTCTGAATTTGCTTGTGGTCCCCTTAATATGAATTGCTGGGTAATAGATGTACTCGTTAACCTGATATTTAACATTTTTTAAAGTCGAAAACTGAACACAGACCAAAGTTTTCGCAAAGTATGCATCAAAATGTCCAAAACAACATATTCCAAACTCTAAAATGTTGCATTTATATGAGTAGAATTTGCGTGGAATAATATTTCCTTGTTAAAAATAAGATATTGAAAACACTAAATGGCAACTAAGCATAAATTCGAGAATCATCTACACAGAAAACGTGATTATCCCATACCAGATCATTAATTATTTCGTTCTTCGACTGAAACCGCTGTAAGTAAAAGCGTTAGTGCCACTATTCTTATTGCAGCAATATTCAAATCCGAACAGTATCCCTCTGTTCAGCTTGTCTAAATCTGATCCGACTCGGTAGGAAACGAATCCACCTGAATCAAAACCGTCGTAATCGAACCATCAGAATCGATTCTTCCGGATCCATTCGTTCAGAACTGATCCAGCTCTAGTTTGGAAGACTGTTTGTAGTGATGATAGTGATTGTATAATGTTGCAGAATTGTGGCGTTGCAAGCTAGATTCTAATTGGATTTTGTTGGACACAACCTCAACCTAAGTTTCCGCTTTCATTTCAAAGTTCATTTCCTACTGTTAATCTATAAAACTACTACCTGCGAAAGTCTGTGTGATAGGCCAGAAAATGGGTAGTTTCTTTCTACAATTCTGGCGACAGTAAATTTTTTAGTGGCATAGTTACATCATTGCTTCCTAATTGGCTGGAGCATTTACCGACATTTTGAACAAGATTGACTCGACACTTTCTACGCAACCCTGTCATCAGTTCATAGAAGATTATATTGGACACAAGCGAGAAAAAGTTAGCTATGGACATCTGTAACAAAGGAATTAAATGGATCATGTCAGTCAAACAGGCTCATACAATTAGTCCGTAGGCAACCCAGCATAGTCTGCATATACGAATTCACACAGTATCGTTCAGTTATCCTCAGCACTCGAAGCATACATACGTACGTTCGTTGTAATAAATTAAAAATTCAAGTTTTAAGGGCAAGTATCCGGGGAAATCTATTATGTATGAATCACTGCGTAGCTGTAATGGTTACTGAAATTACCCAGTGACAACATCGCCAATAAATGGGAGTGAGTGACTTAACCCTCGTAATGAAAACACCACATATTATAAAAAAGTATGACATTTTCCATACTTTATAGTGGCAGTAAAAGCAATGGTATTCTTGATCAAGGATAATGATTATGAAGTTATATCTACGTGAAATGTATGCAGATGACGTGGACAACGACCATAGCGTGTGGAGTATGTCGCGCGATTGATTTGTTTAACAAAATGGCAGCAGATGCTCCAGCCCTATCATTACGCCAAATTGAACTTATAATTAGGCAGCAATAATCTAACTATACCACCAAAAAAATTTACTGTCGCCAAAATTGTAGGATTCCTTATACAAAATTTTCCTATTTTTTGGCTTATAATGCCAAACGAAAATTTGGAAATAATATACAAATAAGTCAAAATAAAGGATCAGTCAGTTCCAGTTTGTTTCATCACAAAGTATTACTGATTGACAGTGATACAGATAAATTAGCGGAGATATTAATTTAGGATCACATGTATGGACCTTGAGGATTCAGTGCCGTTTCATATATGATATCTTTTCGGATTTTAAACAATAACGCTTCTTTGAGAAACGTCCAAGGAACATTTAACATTTGCATTTCACAGTTGACATCACATGTCAGAAAGAGTGTTCTCTCCTGGCTACATAGCATTTTGCTGGCATATTTTAGATGGTTTGGTTGTTTTAGCTAAATTTTAGTAAATAATACATCAAAGTAAAGAAAATAGTGTGCTTTTTCATTTTTATATCGATTAACAAGCCCATAGACACGTTATTTCTGTCTCTATCAAACTCATTAGCCAGATGATTGTAGCGAGATCCTAATTGGAATCGTTTTATCAAGTACCGTGTAAAAGCTGATCGAGGAGAGTCGAAAACTAACTTTACGATACTTAATAACATTATTCGCACCATTGACTCACTAACACGCATAAAAATATTAAATTTAATCAATAAATTTTGTACAGCGAGCACAAGAAATACGTTCTCAAGGCCTCAGTTTGATGGAGGGGGGTAGGCACAACTGATCAATTCAACATCCAATCAAAATTAAAACACCAGTAGGTACCTATGTACTAACCATTTCAGTAATTAGTAATTTCCATTTTTGACTGTTGTGCGAATATCATAGAGTATAAGAAAAATTAGTTTCCCAAAGAAATTTAGTCAGAAATAGCTTATATTATTTTACATTTTAATTTTTACAGATATGTAGTTGTAGTGTAAGTTGGTTTTGGTTAACGGTAGTCGGCATCAGGTCCCCCCCTGACCCATGGAACTAGAAGGGGGGCATGACCTCCCGTGAGAATCAGATTGCCCTGAAAAATGTGCATACTCAGCTTGACTATGTATACAATATTTGAGATTTTTAAGATTCTCTATCCTCCGCTGTTCAAAAATGTTTAAGAGCTGAAATTATTTAATAGCATCTCTTATTGGTCTGTCGCTCTGGTAAAAATCTCTTTGGGCGCACATGAGGTGAACTAATCCATACTTCGACTTTATTCGCACTATGAATTATCCACTGACTCTGGTGCGACGGATAAAGGTTGTCGCTATGAACTAACTAACTGTGAATAAGTGCCGTGAGGGGGATCAGTGACCGAAAAGAACAATAATTATTGATTCCCAATGGGCAGGGCACTTGTCTCGTCCTTAGGATCTAGCTGCCATATGCCTCAGTATTATACGTAAAGCGTATGAGGGACTCGTCTAGCCCTCTTCTTATGAAGAATACGAGGGATGTCTTTCAAGTTTTGCATATAGAAACATAGTAGGCCGCGCGGATCGAACGTCAGTACTAAATCTTAACCTCACTCTTTAGTAAACTTAAATTCAAAGTTTCACAACAATACGTCATTAGAAAAATGGAACTCAACCGAGAACATTTTCACGCCATAATTTATTACAACTTTCAGAAACAATTATCGCAACAAGAATGCCTTGCTGAGTTACTGCCTGTTTTCGGCCACGTCAGTCGACAATTTCCCGTTGGTATGAAAGAATTCAAACGTGGACGGGTGAGTCTTAGCGACGATCCCAGGGTGGGTGCACCAAAAACGGCAGTCACCCAGGAAAACGTCGATGCTGTTCGCAAACTCATCATTGAAGATAGACATGTGACATGTCGCGAGGTTGAGGCGTCCTTGAAGATCTCAAAGACCTCAGTTCAAAAAATATTACATGAAGAATTAGGAGTAAGAAAATTAGTTTCTCGTTGGATACCCCACCTGTTGACTGAAGAGCAGAAAGCAGCCAGGGTTAATTGGTGTCAAAAAACGCTTGACTGTTTCAATTCCGGAAACTCAAAAAATGTGTACAGCATTGTTAGTGGCGATGAATCGTGGATTTACTGTTATGAACCAGAAAATAAACGACAGTCGGCTGTTTGGGTGTCATCACCGAGCTTCGAAAAATCAACCCCGAAAGATAAATTATCCTCCACCAAGACAGTGCAAGCTCGCACACAGCCCAAAAAACAAGGCAGTATTTAACGGAAGAAAACGTAGAATTATTGGACCATCCTCCATATAGTCCCGATCTAAGTCCTAACGATTTCGTAACTTTTCCAAAAATTAAAAACAGACTGCGTGGTCAAAGGTTCCAGCCACCAGAAGAAGCAGTTGACGCATTCAAAAATGCCGTTTTGGATCTGCCAGCATACGAGTGGAATAAGTGCTTCGAAAATTGGTTCGAGCGCATACAGATGTGTATTAATCTTCGTGGAGAATACTTCAAAAAACAATAAAGTCATTTAAAACTACCTACCGTATTGTTTTATTTCCATATGCAAAACTTAAAAGACATCCCTCGTAGAGGTGACTTAACACCATATGTAGTGAGACTTCAAACCACGATTTTAACGCATTCTAACTGAAAACTTGTCACAGATATCTATCTCTCTCGGCTTTACAATAATTGAGAATCTACTTTGAACAGGGTTGGCGCTGTAGCCAACTATATATGAGCACATAGCGCCATCTACGAGACACTAAGGTTTTCAAAGTAGATTTCGAATAATTGCGGAGAGGATAAAGATAGCTGTGACAAGTCCTCATAGAGGGTAATTTTTCGGATGCGCGAATATATGTAGCTCTCTTCGTGTAGAATACGTTAATCAATGCTTTGGCAGTATGGTACACGAGTCGTTCAGCTGAAAACTTTACACCATGTCTTCTTCCGAGACAGCTCCTGACTCGTGACCCTCCATCATACATCCCTAAAACAAAAGTGAATCTGAGCACACTGGGATGATAAAGTGGTATAACGTTGTTTTTAGCGATAATCTCGGTTCTGATTAGGAATGCATGATGTACTGGCATGGGTCAGAAGACGTCGCAGAGCAAGACGTGATGTAAAGTTTTCAGTCACTTCGATTAGTTTCCACTAGAGGAGGTATGAGGGCGCAACGGTATATCCAGGAAATAATGGAACACCATTTTCTACTGTTCGTCGAAGCGACTGAGGACCATATTTTCTAACAAAATAACGCCCCAGGTCCAGGCCCACCCGTCAGGCATAAGATCGTAAGATGGGTGCTTTTGTCGCTCGACAACACGACTTGTTTACTGCGGTTGCACTCAAGTGAAGTTAAGCGAGCTTGTTTCCAGTTCTTTCGCGTCTCTTCCAGCTATCTTACGAATCTGGACAGCTGGAAATTTGCTCTTGTCCAGCCTGTCCCAAAAAAGCATCTAACACTGGCCCTTATAACTACAGGTCCATAGCTCTTCTTTCTGGTGCAGCTAAGGTGATGGATTAACGGCACCAGAGATTAACGTGAGTCTTCCTAGCTTACATCATATAACTGTGGAGTAAACTTATCCTGTCATATGGTGAAGCTCATACCGTTGCATTCGATCACCTGTATCATGCTGCCCTCTTATGCAAACTTCCATCGTATGGCTTCCCTGAGAAGCTTTGCACGCGGGTGGCTGACTTTTCCTTTGCGTAAGATATCCATCGTAATTGACGGGTTCTCCTCTTCATTCGACAATAACAACACGGGTGTTCCTCAGGGATCGACCTTGGCTGACATTGTTTCTATTGCGTATCAATGACCTCATTTCCTATACGTTCATTTCGGCTAGTCGAAGTCCAGATCACAGAGGACATGGTCTGGCACGAATAAGTCTCGTTAATTTATTTCGAGCTAAGAATTACTTTTTTCGACATGACCTTCTTGCCCTGTGAAAGGTCCAGATAAGGTCTAGTCTCGGGTACTACTCACATATTTGGGGTGCTTCTGCCCCGGCTACATTCTCCTTGCTCGATGCTGATTAGAGGAGGACTATCTGGTTGAGTGTTCTATAACGGACAGTCTTGGGACAGGCCGTCCGCGATCTGGCTCTCTTCTACCGCTATGTCAACGGACTTTGTTCCTAAAGGCTCGCGGGTACGACCTGCCGTTCCTCCTCAGGTGTCAATGGTGGTTTTGCCTATCTGTATGCAAAACTTCATTCCGATAAAATCATTTTACTGGCTGTACTGTTTTCTTTGTCACGATTTTCGATTCTTCGACGTGTCGTATCATTCGGAACATCACTTTTTGCAATATTATTAATTTTTTTCCTTTATTTCAGGCTCATCGCGCGCAAACCCTCGGTAGTGCGTTCGTCAACTCGTGATCCGCGTTCGCAGCAACTCTTCGGTTCGTGTGTATATGATGGCAAGCGAGAACCTCGTCGGCCTTTTCCACCGCCAAAATGATATCTTTAGCTATGAGAAGGGAAGATAGGCCGTCGACGTCTTCCAAACTACCTCCTTCCACGTCTACAGATGAATTCGTCGACATACTACAGGTAGGTACAACATGATACTGGTTTTTTACTATTTTTTATTACACTTTATTAAAGAAAAAACAAAGGAACATAACTAGTAGCTGTAACCACAGCGACCACCGGAAAATGGCCGGTAGCGAAGAAGTATTGTAATCGCGCCAAATTTTGAAAATAAGGCCCGTATCGTCAGTCGTCCCTACAATTGTAGGGCGCCTTTATGGCCTCCTTGATTGTCATAGTTTTCTACTTCTCCGTGTCAGCGCTCTATTTTGAGGTTATGTCTATTCGCATCAAATTGTGCTTGCTTTTGAGTTATATCATGTTTTATCAGCCTGAAATTTCCTACAATTTAAAAAGAAAACATATCTTCACAATAGGAGAGCGCTGACGCTGACACGGGACAAGTGTAATCTAGAAATTTTTGAAGGAGAGAAAGGAGTATGACAATCAAGGAGGCCATAAACGCGCCCTACAGTTGTAGGGACGACTGACGATACGAGCCTAAGATATTATGTTCTTGGAGGTTATATGACATGTACATCACGAAAAAGTATGTCACTCATTTCCGTCTGTCTGTCGGTCTGTCTGTCCGCTAATCCTTGACCCCTCTATAGCTTGGAAGGTACAAGTCAGATTTTGATTAAATTTTCACACAAGGACGATAAATCTTTCTCGTTTTTAAAAATCAATCCAGTGGTGGCGGAGTAAGGTATAAGAAACAAAAAAAAATAAATATCGCTAAAAGTTCTTGCTTTGATGTTCAGAGGCTTCTGATCATTTCCAGAAAAAGATTTAGGAGTTGGGAGTTATAGGGGGAAGGCGTTGTACATGTTGCATTTTTGATATCAGTGAAAGACGTTCAGTTATTCTTAAATGTGTGATCCAGTATTACCATTATAATATCATGTTACATTCCCGATAGCTGTATAACGGCAATAAAGGGGCTACAGATAGCATTTCGTTCTTCATTTGGAGTCTTTGAGATTAAAAGCAGCAGTATCCGAACCCGCAGAAGCATGCTTTCCAAATAGCTCGTTAAAGATAAAGTGACTTTCTTAACTGCTGGTATCGGAACCATTGAGTTTGGGCATTGGTTATCGTATTCCAGCTAAAGATAGCCAAACTAATAGTATATTCGTGCATCTGAAAAGTTATCAAAGATGATGCGAGATGCTGTATTTGAGATACGGCTACAGCTTTTATTTAGTTTTCATAACATTCATTAATTGATTATTACATTCTAAATTTATTCAATTATAATTGTCTTTTATAAGAGACGCAAAATGTCTATTTTTATTCAAAATTTTTTTCCGCTCAAATTTGAGTGCTAGAGAACACAAAATCAGCAGTATATCTCCCTTTTTGTCCACTTTGAGCACAGTGCAGCAAGTGCATGTAGTGTATTGGCACTAAACTATGACTGTTTATTACGTATATATTGTATAGATGTCGAAATATTCCCATAAAAGAACCAAGTTTTAGTGTTTTATAATTAAGCAGGCTTGAAAGCAACCTTAGCTGTACATGGTACATGCAATAGCGACCATATGAGGGGAGGAGAAGAAAATATGGAGCATATTAGATGTTACAACAATTTGTGTAGAAAAAAATAAGATAGAAAAAAGACGCTGTACAAGCTATAAACTGCTACTAGCACGAATATTTTATATAAATTTTAAGCTTTACATTTAACTTGGCAACGTTCTGTGCCGTCAAATATCCACCGACTAGCAAGAATACTAAAAATTGAATAGAACAAGCAAATACCTCGTAAGTTTCACATTTGCCACCCTTTTAGCACCATATCTATAATCTACAGCCCAAAAGTACGAGTAGTATCTACATTGACGGAGAAAAAATTTAGTCTTTTAAGTGCAAGAGGTACCCATTTGATAGGCGCCGACCAAGATCAAGGTAACAGTAGACCGCTGCTCCTCGAAGCGACCTTTTATTTCTAGGTGGTTCTGAGATGCACCATTCCAATCCATCATAAACGTGACTACATGGTTAAGATCATAAAATTCCTTACAGGTTCAGCAACTGCTGATAAATGACGGCCGGCGTGATAGCCACCAACCTGGACCCCCAGGGGTCCCCCCATCATCGATGGGCGGCGACCAAGGTCAATATCAAAATAGGCCGCCACCCCTCGAAGCGGTCACCTATTACTATGGGGGCCCCCAGGGGCATCATTTCCATCCAACAACACCAGGCAGCGCCAGTGTGGACGAGCTGGTGGCTCTGTGGCTCTCTTCTGGAGCAACGCCATCTGGTGAGTATTTTTAATGCTTCTATTTTTTTTTGTTATGATGTTAGCGGCAATCTTTGCTATGACTTTAGGTGAAAATTGAATTATGGAGCTGTGGACATTATTACCCTAACAGGGATTTTGGGGGTCAGAAAAATTAAAATAACGGTCTGAATTCTGGCATCGCAGTCTGCTGCCAAAATGAAAGACACTAGCAAAACATACCATAAGCCTCGTGTCTTTGAATATGGTGCGCACGGATATAAAGGCACGCCCGCCGCATCAGTAGTGGAGTACGTTGTATTATACTACTGACTGCCATTTTGATACCTAATATCCCTATAGTTAAAATTACTAGGAACAAAAATCAGATATCACCTTAAAATGTAAAAATATTTTCTCCATAACAGGAAAAATATGAGATATTTTATAATGAAATATTTTTTATGCTAGAGCCACCACGTAGTCCTAAGGCCTAAATACTTAATTTGCAGAAATTTACTATAGGAATAGCGTTCAACACATTGACGTCTTACCCATATAGACCCTGCAAGTCATTGATAAGTCTGCCGTTTGTTATGTTCACGAACCTCAGTGGCGGGAAATACCAACTTTTATTCATAATTTTATCAAATTGACACCAGGCCTGGAACAGCACAAGGCTCAAGGGTAAGATGTCAATAGTTCCAAACTATTCACATCATTTTACTTCCTACGCTACTGGGCGAGGTATTGTAATATAAGGTATTGTGTCTTTTGGATTATATATGACAGGTACACACGAGAAACCATGTCGCTCGTTTCCGTCGGTCTGATGACGGTCATTGGCCCGTCTATAACTTGAGAAGTACCACTCGGATTTTGATGTCCGGCTGACTAATCTATCCGTACTGTAGCACAGAAGACACGGACTCTGAACGAAATGAATGATAACTCGCTGCAGCGATTCCGCTCTTGGCGCTCTCTTGCAGATGTGGAAACGGACAACGTTGCCAGATGGACAGAAACTACCGACTGACTTAATTCGTTAAATGTTACTGTTGTAGATGTTACTAACTACCTTTTTTCACTGAGGGTTTGATTTGTGATGAACTCAATCTTTTATGAACTTATGACGGAGTCAGAGTCAACCTACTTGACGCCATTTTTTTATTTTGTATTTTGCGTGAGAAGGCTAAGGAGGAAGATGTAAGTAGACTATGGTTTGATGGGTATGTATTTCGAGTCATACTGAACGTGACCATTTATCTTTTGACTCAGCTTATATGTATGTATGTCAATTAGTAGAACCGATTATCGGTATTCAAATCTGAAGGGCCCAGTTGTGGGTCTTCAGCTTCTTGTCCTGTACCTATTAGACATATTTGACACATCATAGGTTTGAAAACTTAGTATGATGTTTTCCACGCGAGTCTGTGTTCACCAGCTGGCATCCCGGTCTCGATGAGTGTCGTGCTATTACTGCCCCGATGGAGCGCTGCCAAGGATGACTCTACATGCGGTCAGGTGTGGACGAGAGGCGACGTTGCCAGATAGACGGTACTGCCGGTAGTGCAGGAAAATAATATATATGGACCTATTTGACGGACTAGATCCGTTTAATTTCTCTTATATACATGTTCGTAGCTAACTTGTTTCTCAAAGGATCTAAGTTGTCCTGAACATAATCATTTATGAACTGATGACGACGTTGCATGGGACGTGCAGAGTCAACCTACTGGACACCATCCTTTGTCCTTGGCATAGTCGTAGCACAGGCACTTTCCAAATTATAGCGGCGACCAGGATTAGCCGACAAGAATGAGTGACATGGTTTTTCGTCATGTATGTACATGTCTATGACATGTGAGATCCGCAAAACATAATAACTCATTGTCGCAATTACAATACTTCCTCGCCATTGGCGAGGGAAGTAAAACGTCATTTTTATGCCTCGTAACATTACGATCACACTTCTAAGTCCCCCGGAAACATACTTGATTGAGTCTGCCTCATCAAATGTCTTCCTGTTTATCCTAAACAGATCAGAAAGAGCAATGAAACCTGAAATAATCGCTTACGCCCTAACAGGGCATTAACAACCTGTTTTTTCCGCTGTGCCATTGGGCGTAGGTCGCAAAAAGTTCAACAGCATTGAGGAAGGTATTACGCCTGTTTACGAAAGATCAGTCGTTATTATGAAGCTGGAAGCTGGAAAGGGCACCTGCTTCCAGCTCCCACCAGGGATTTTTTGCTCTTTTCAGGGTTGCATGTACGTTGTATACAAAATGCTCTTGACATTTCCGTGAAAAAGTCCGGGTTATTTATATAGATATAATATGTCTTTGAAACACAAAGGGATTTGATATGGTCAGAGATTTCAGGGTCGGCAGACCTTCAGCATTTTAATGATATGCTGCGACTAAGCTGCGTTCTCACGATGCGGGCAAGCTAGCGTGATCTTCGCGTTCGTGGAATTGTCTCCATCTGAACGAAGTGTCGTGAGTTTGTCTCTGACAGTAACGGAAGAGAAGCAAGTCCGCGACCGCTCACGCTAGGCATCAAACACATTTGATTTTCAGGCATGGACACACCAGTAGAGAATGACGGAGTTCGTGATCTGCCTTTGAAATGTACAATGAAACGCGTTTCAGCAAAATATCGAACTGACATTTGTACCATTTTTTTTTTAAATCTTCAGTGTATCCATTTCTTAGTTCAGCGACTGCCGCAATCGCTTTAATTTTTATATCTACCCAAGTGCCCTGCAACCTTGTCGCTAACATATCACTTAAATATGAACTCAAACGAGCGCAACTGTAAATCAGAAGCACCTTCATTAAATGAACTGAATCGAGATCTTGTGAACTGTCGACGCTCGCAGGATAACTTCACGCTCCACCCAAGACAAGAGTCACGAAAGAGAGATCGAACGCGTGCCACGCTGTAGTCACGTGGGAACGTCGCTTTACCCTCCGAAGTAGAAGGCGAGGGGTGACGGGTGACGATTAATTTATATTTTTCAGAACGTCGGGTACGGGTTGCGAGTTGCAGACCCATAAAAGGAGTAAATCGGGTTGCCAGATGGGTCAGATAAAATCAAAACATATTGCTCAGTTTTTTCCATAGTGATGAATTTCTTCCGAACGATCATTTCCAGTGGAGTAGATCAGCTTAGCGCGAATCTAGGCAAATTTATGTGGGTGACTGTATTTGAGAGTGATATTCAGAAATTCATTGTTGGACAGAACCAAATATACTACCCTATTCAAGTGGTATTTACGTAATCTTCGCGCTCGTATATTGTCACGAACCCGTGTTTGTTTGTTTTGTTGGGGCGTGAATACATTTTGAATATGGTATACCGGGTGTCTCAAATTTGACTCTCATCATTGGAAACGATAAGAGATACGAAGTCGGTTAAATGGGAGCGAAGTTGAGCATTAAGGTAACTAAGAAGACAACACTTGAATAGTTCCGTAATTCCGAGTATTTCCGGAGATAGACGACGGCAGCTGAATTTTACCGATTTCGTTTTTATTTCTTCCTGGCTGTATTTGAGATGAAATTCCAATATAAACAGCTTTTTCTTGTCTGGTAAGAGTCACCTTGTATAAGGTATAAAAGTGAAAAGTTTAAAAATAAAATACTCGTAAAAACCCTCAAAAGTCACCAAGCGTTCTATTTCCCCCCAAAAGAACTCTCTAGAACATTGTCCCTCAAAAATTCTCCGAAAGGGAAAACCCACGACAATGACCGACATATTTTTGAGGGGGCACTTCTGAGAGCAGAGGGCGTCACCTAACTTTTAAAAAATGCTGGGGGTGGACACTGCATTAATACTTCTGAGAGCGCAGGTGGCGACGGCTACATCAGTGCTTCTGAGAGCGGAGTCGCCAGCGACTGAAGAGCGGAGGGGGATGATGACGGTTTCAGCTGTGCTTCCTGACTTTTTGAAGAGAACTCTCTCTCTCTCCCAGTTCACTAGCTTGAGGTGTGACTTTTTTAGACACTAATGCTTATGATCATAACTTAGACGTAAATAGATAACTGCATCTCATGAACAAGGCGCTGGTATATTGGTCTGGGCTCTGGATGCAAATGATGTTTATATTCACTATTTCCTGATCTTCTGTAACCTTACAGCCTTTTTCTGACATGTAACACTTCGAACACTTTCGAAAAGATTTTTCGCCCAGAAAGGACAATAATGATTTACTGTACCTAACTATAAAGAGCTACGTCAACATGTCTATACACCAAATCAATACCTACAAATTTCATTTGCTATTGTTGACAAATAATCGACATGTGTTCATATCGTCACTACATTTATGATACCCCTCTGAATTACGTAAATGGTATATAAGATTATCTATACGATTTGTTTGTCGATGGATGTTTGCACCTTCGATGACGTAGGGTTTTATATTGATAGAGTATCACTTACCATCTACGCTACATGCAGGAGGCCTGCTGTAAACCATGAACAAAATGCAGCAACGATCGGAAGGTAAAGCGAATAACTAGTTTTCCGCGTTCATGTAAAGAAAACTTTTACTCTGTGAGTACGGGAAAAATAATTTAGGGTTAGTCCTCAAATCTGAATTTGTTTCTCTTGCAAGCTCCTACCAAAGGTTGCTTAGAAAGGTATATTATTCAAATTCACGTTTGTAAGAAATTCAAAATCTCATTATTGAAGATAGGTGTTTAAATTTCGAAAAATCACCTAGTATAATCGCTGCCATACTATACCCGACAGGAGCACTGAATTTGAATCCTATAATGCCGTACTGAAAGGTAGTAAAGAGTAAAAATCGCCCGAGAAAATTGAGATAAAAAATTCTGGATTCCTTTCGAACTAAATGAAAAGTATCATTACGACAGAACAATGAATGAATGAATTTTGCATAGTTACAAGACTTCGTAGTGAGTCATTTAAATGTGATTTTGGATCGTAATTGTTGTCGAGGTCTAAAGTAAATGGCATTCCGTTTTTAATTGTCGTAAATCAAAATGCAGTAACATGTGATTTACTGCTCTTATACTCGCTGCCTTTTTCCGGTGTTTTCATGATCTATTTCTATTATTTTTTCAAAGGAAAAACGCAGTAATGCAGAATTTCATTTTATTTCAATATAATTTATTCATATACACAGTATAGGTTTTTGAGCTGCCTGTCGAGGCGCACCCAATTCAAATTTTGGAACGGTTGAACTCAAATTTGATCAACACGTATAAGATGTTCTTTGCAGTAACGCAGAATACGTTACTTTCAAACTTGCGGCATTTTATTTATTCTGTTTTATAGTTTGTCTTCTTCTTTGAGTGTTCAGATAAATGAGTGAACAAAAGATGCAAAAAAGGCATTACTATAATATATGGCTTCAATTTAAACTTATATGGTAGCTACTTCAACGGCCTTATTTTTATGAAAAGACAATAGGAACACCTTGTATATAAAAAATTAGCTATAGTTGTAGTCACTGTTCTTGGCGGTCACGTCATTAACGCCATGTGGAATAAGTAAACAGATCGAGTCTCCGCGTCATGGGCGGAGCTTAAACTTCAGCGCATCTGCTACTCTCTCCAGTACGCATGAAGTTTGTAAGAAGGGACCACTGTTTTCATTCTCTTCCTAGAAATACTATATTTAGCACAAGGTGTCGGCCTTCTCCATTGATCGTATTTCCGGGCATTGTACAATTTTATATTGAAGATTGATAACAGGACATTTCAGTAGACTACACAGGGGAGCAAGTTCGCAAACATTCCAGGCTGCGGCTCGCACTGTGAACAAAACTGAATCGCGCAATTTCCTATAATATGAAATAATATTTTAACAAAAATACAACCAAATTGTTTTTCGGCATCCAAAATTACTACAGTAATGTTCGACAGCGCACAGACACCTTTCTAACTGTGTATTTCTTACTCTTTGCTCTCCCTATTTTCTCATTCTTTTTTCTTTCTGCTTTCTATTAATCATGTCTGGTTTCTGGGTGTCCAGGCCGACATAATAACAAACAGACTGACGTACTTTGACACAAAGGCAAAGGTTCTACAGACCGCCTTAACAGACAATGACGAATAGAATAGGACAACTTAAATTACACGCCGATATCAAGTAAGTGGTCACGAGTACGTAACGACAAAGTTTTCGAGACGGAGTCACACAACTAAAAAACGTATGTCTTTGAGCTTACCGAACAAACGTTCACAGGGGTAGGTTGCATATGTATGTATGAGGGGGATGGGGATATACAGGGTGTTCCTTAATGATTTGCGAATATTTAAGGGCATGAATCTACATGAAAAATTAATGTTAGTTTGCTTTATAAACTATGGTCCAAAAATGTTTCCTTACAAAAACTCGGGCTGTTGAAGTTTTAGTGAAAAAATGGTAATTAATTAATATTTTTAGAAGCTCTACAGATATTTCACTGATATTTACTACATAGTGAAAATTAATAAAGTTGCATATTTTTCAATGCAAAAATAATTTCTAGCTTTAACAGTAGCGTGCGTACAGGTATTGACTTCGATATTTTTTAAGAAAAAAATGGTACGCCAATGTTTTTTGCCAATTAAAAATTATTGTTGAATTCTCCATTCAATTTAAAACAAATGATCTCTCTTGAATTGTTTTCCTTTGATGCGCCATTTTTGATTAAACAAAACCGTCCTATTGTCCGAGAAAATTAATGTAATAATTGAAGAATGCAATTTAGCAATAAATATCTAGTTATTCTGGAATATGTCACTGGCTTTTGACATCTGACAAGTCTCTTTTATTCAAATCTGTTCGCTGTGACATCCTTTTCGTTATTTAGCTTTTACAGACTTATTAATAATGGTCAATTATTCAAATGCAGAAATGGCGGAAATGCATTACGTATATGGCCTTGCCGACGGTAATGGTGAGCAAGCCAGACGGATTTATCACCAGAGATATCCCGATCGTGCTTTGCCAGATAGTCGAACCTTTTCTAATATTCATCGTCTTGTTGAAATTGGTTTTGTCCGATGGTAGACCCCTATAAGTGTGAGAACAACTGAAATTGAGGAAGCAGTGCTGCACGAAGTCGAAGAACATCCTGAAACGAGTACGAGGAAGATCGATAGACACTTAAATATTTGCCATCAAATTGTTTGGAGAATTTTAGTGGATTTTTTGTTATATCCTTACCATATTTTGAGAGTACAGGCATTACTTTCCATTGATTTTCCAAGGCGTGTGACCTGTTGTCAGTGGTATCTTCAAAAAATTACACAAAATCCGCAATTTGAATCAATGATTATGTTCACGGACAAAGCTAATTTTTCTCGAAATGCCATTCAGAATTTCCACAAGAATCATTTGTGGGCAGAAGAATATCCCTATGCAGTAACCGAAACCCATTTCCGACGCCAATTTTCGGTTAACGTATGGGCAGGAATTATTGGCAACCACTTTATTGGCCCATTCTTCTTGCCGGGACGACTTGACGGACGGATTTACCTCAATTCTCTCCAACAACAGTTGCCTTTGGTGCTTGATGATGTTCCGTTGGATTGGCCGCGGTGGGCCCTAAGAATGGCCACCAAGGTCCTCAGACCTCAACAGTTTAGGGGCTATCTTAAGACACTAGTGTACACAAGTCCCATTGACACTGTAGAGGAATTAAGAGAAAGAATAGTTGTAGCCTGTGATACAATAAAAAACACTCCAGGGATATTTCAACGAGTGCGCAATTCCAAGGAGGGCGGAAGCTTGCATACTAAGTGAAGGGGACCATTTTCAACAATTTTTGTAGTTATTGTCGTTCATTACCCCTAATGTGTTTAATTCTTCCAATTAAATTAATAATAATTTTGCAAGTTAGACAATAGAACGGTTTTTATTTTTTTACTCAAAAATTGCGCATCGAAGAAAAACAATTTAAAAAAGACCGTTTGTTTTAAATTGAACGGGGAATTCAAAAATAATTTTTATTTGGCAAAAAACCATTGGCGTACTATTTTTTTCTTAAAAGATATCGATGTCAGTACCCGTAGGCACGCCACTGTTAAAGCTAAAAATTACTTTTGCATTGAAAAATATGCAACTTTATTAACTTTCACTACGTACTAAATATCAGTGAAATATTTGAAGCGGTTCTGAAAATATTAATTAATTTCCATTTTTTCCTAAAACTTTAACACCCCGATTTTTTGTAAGGAAACATTTTTAGACCATAGTTTATAAAGCAAACTAACATTAAGGAACACCCTGTATAAAGGGATAGATACTGATAGTCTTACTTTGACCCGCCAAGAACGGTAACTGCAACTATGTACAAATACCGTAAATAGAGAAAACGGCCGACATTTACTAAAAGATCATCCAAATAAGGCAACTGGTTCTGATAAAAATATCTTGTTATATTGGCTGGTGAATTAATTTGTTGAGAAACATATCAGGAACTTTTGAGAAAAGTTCAGCCTAGCGCAGTTTTTTTAGATTTACACAAGTTGTGTATCTTACATCAGACAGAGTAATTTCTCGGCCGAGTATTTAGTACTCAGCAAAACCAGATACTCAGTAAAATGGACCAAATATGGCGACTACATTGTACTAACCGAGTAATTATTGGTGCACCCTACTCTATACTGTGATCTAGAGCTCTGGAACTAGAAGCGGCAAGATGGCAATTGTCGAAAGACCTTTTCCATTCCTATTAAGTAGATGAATATTGAGAACCAATGCAGATAGAAGTGCGGAAAAGCCTAAATTGATTCATTTACCGATGCTCTAAGACATCTAACATCCTATTTGTGATTCTTTCATTCATTCAACCCCTCAAACGTCAACGAACAAGCTCTCGTGACTCCGATCAACTGATCACCCACAAACACCATAATTAGCTCCCCTACCATCAAATATTAACCGAACCGTCTATAATAAGCCCATCTTGAAATCGATTGATCTTAAAACGTATTTAAAAATAGCATTTAATACGCCATAGCGCTGCAGGGTAGGGGGTTGAAATGCGTCAATGAACCGCAGGAAAGCCCAGAAACATCCCCCCGTGTAAAAATTTCATCAACACAGAATAGCGACCGTTATGACGTACGATGCCAGTCTATCGGTTGGAAATTCTTCATGAATGGAAGCGCTGCAAAGTGGACGGGGGATTGTAGGGGTAAATAAACGATAAGCGCGGGGTTGCCAAATCGCAAGATGGAAAGTATTGGGCATTAGCCTAAAACTTCATGTTACGGATGACATGTAACATTTGAAAGATTAAGGCGCTTTTTCCATTTTTGGATATTAAATGAATCGGTAATTTCAAACTGACATTTAGGCTCCCTCTGAAGATGTTATCATAGTTAACGAAACACGTGTCAGGTGTTTAATAAACCGTTTGACGAGTGGTAAAGCTCTGTTTGTGGTGATATTTGCTACGCCAAAGAATCACATACATATTGTTACCAACTAGATTCTAAAAAATCATCCCACCTACTTGACCTTATACGACCTCTTGAAACTCTGGATAATATCTATCCTACTAGCTAAATTTCTGACATTGCCTTTCTACTTTAAGCACTTGGCAACCCAGTGTTCGTTAGCCTCCCCTCCTAAATACGCTATTAGCCCCTCTGCTGCTTGTGACGTCAACTCATTCATGGAAAACCTCCCCTTAGAGAGCCTCCTTTCCATGCGCAAGCGACCCCACCCTTCAAACGTCAACGGTCATGGTCAACCCTGGGAAAGTCGATACCGCAATCTAAATGGGGAATTCATTTCCAGGATATTCGTGAACAGTTCAATTCCACTGCTAATAATGCACTGTATTTTGCTGATGCGAATATTTCGAGCTAACAGATCTACGGAAATGGGCGAAATGAAAATATCTAAATGAATAAAATGAAAAGTTCCAAAGGTTGTTAGTTTTTTCAAAAACTCCCAGCTGTTCTTAAAAAATTTGGTAGGTTGAAAGTTTCTATATGTAGAACAGGACTGCTTACAGTACAGGATGTCCCGCTATAACTTGACCCCCATGAACTTTTTTGTGTGAAGATTTAGAAAAAATGTTTTTTACAAAAGTCGGAAAGACCAATATAAAGTTTTACGTGCAATACTTTGGTATCTTAGAAAAGTGCTCGAACAAAGATATATTTTTTTAATGGAACAATTGCATTGTTTTGGATCTGAATCATTTTAGTCGAATATTGCGTAACAATGAACAGGTGTGTTACGACAACAGTTCTGGGTAGGTTTCCGTGTCCTTTTTGAGGTTTTTGGGGACGATGGACACGGATGGGGATTGTCGACATGTAAACCACAGGATAAATTTCAGATGTTGCTCAATATTCTTTCACTATCATATCAGATTAGAAGGGCTTGGGGCAATAAGGTACCATAGCCAGATTGATTTCATTTCGATAAATCTAGTGATATGTTTTATGTATATATTGAAATCACGTGTGTTGTTTAATTTCGTCTGAAATGCTACAATAATTTTGTATTTTGAGGAACAAAAATTTGGTGACAAAGGAAAAAAGATAAGGCATTTTCGTGAAATAAATTCGTTTTTGATAATACTATGACTTGGTGCCTTATTGAAAGAAAAGTAATACTCTATAATATATATAAAAATGATTAATATATTATTATTGTTATTAACATAAAATTTAGGTGTTTGTTGTTACTCTTGAAACAGCACACTACAATAAACTTGATGGACCACTCCTCTACGTTAAAGCCATTTTTCGTGAGAGATAAGAAGCCAAATATGAAAAGGTTCTGTTCTTCCATTGGCACTCTCAGATTGAAGAAGGTCAGAAGCCTCAGGCTACAAAAGATAGTTTTTCTATGTAACAAAAGCATAAGCCACATCTATATTGACAGTAAGGTCATAAGTTATAAATTTATTTATTTGCCTGAACTACTCGCTCAGTCACTATCAGTATTGCTATCAGTCAGATAATAGCGTCTGTCCTTCATACTGTCATCTTTGTTCTTGGTATCATTGAAACATCCATTACTTTTACCATTAACCTAATTTTCGTTTAGCGCCCATCTTGGCGTATAGCTCCTTTTGCCTAAAAGTGTGCGAGATATCGTGGTTGTCCAAAAAGGCCATTTAAAAATTATAGTGACATCTATCAGCGAATTGTCAGAAATTCACTCCGGACATAGATACCTACCCCATGGGTGCTTTTAAATGAAAGAGACTTTTTTTATTCAAATGTGGTTTAGGTGCCTTATTGCCCCCTTCAATTCAGCGTTATACATTGCTTCGCTCGTATGTAATCGCCGATAAGAAAAATGGATCTTAAGCACCTCAAAATCGCATAGTCCTGCACAATATTTCACTAAATGTGAGCAGAAATCCGTATCAGGGTAATGTATAAGACGAAAAAGTATCAAAATTGAACCTTTTTCGTACCCGAATTGCAGTATAATGCGGCTAAGGTGGCCTTCTAGAAGAAGGGGGCTGGGGAGGGGGTCCCCTTGGAGTCCTCTGGAGGAGTAAAATAAAATCGATAAAGAAATATCGATTTATCATTATGTGATTTATGATTTATATGTACCGAAATTTTATAATACAGATAAAGTACGAAAATTCATATTTATGGAGTCATAATAAAATATATGAAAGATCTGGAAATTAAAAAACAGTTATTTGACATCATAAATTCAAAAGAGTTAAAAGTAAATAAAATACAAAAAACAGTTTTGAAATGGATGGAAGAAGAGTGTAACACTCTTTCCTTTGAAAAGTTGAGATGAAGGAGCTTCAACAGTTGAATATATCCAATCGTAAAATAATACCTTCAAATGTTTAGTTTATTTTATGAACAGGTAGTTAAAAGCTTATTTTCAAAAATCTATATTTTTATTTTATTTATTACTCGTACACCTAGCAACTCTGTTTCAAACTGGTTGACTGAGTAATAAGCCCAACCAGCCCTCCTCTTTATTTCGTTATATGTGCCCCACATGTGCGCCCGCAGAAATTTTTCTTACGGGGAGCGATCATTGGTAAGAGAAAACTTTTTAAAGTGTACCTGTCCCCAAAACTTTTTGAAGATCGGGAGGTAACAAATTTCTCAAAGGGGGGTGGGACAAATACTAAAGATTCCGAAAATTACACACAAAATCATGCTAAATATGCAAACTTTGAGGTCCAAACAGATTCCCAGGTGGACGGTCCACTCTCCGCGGACGCCCATGGGCGCCTAAAACTAGCTATTTACGCCGGTATTTACTTACTACTAATTTCAGAAATTATATAACCGTTATTCTGAAATGTAACCTCTACTTAAATGTTCCACAGCTGACTTTATATCTTCTTGGACTATAATAGCAAAATATGCTGCAAAATCCAGTAACCCACAAACAAGCGCAAATTCTAATTCAAAGCAAATGCATAGCTGCGATGAAGCGATAGCCTCCTTTGATCTTCGTCCGCTGCTCGTTATACTTTCACATCCTTGACACCCCGCGCATGGCTAAAATATTAAGCGAACATTTATTCTCTTTGTGTAAATTGCTGCCAATCATTTTTATGAATAGATATTTTTATTGCTTCACCTATTAAACAACACAAGAAATTATTGTTTAGTAGAATTTGTATGATTGTTGAACAATTATCAGAAATGCACGGGACTTGTGTCCTGCGACAACGTCACTCAACAATGTCAACAATGAGCTTAAAAAGGGACAACCGTATGTCGATCATTGTAGAGTGACACACTAGAACCAAGGACAGCTATTTCGTGCCTTTTAGCAACTCATCAGCATTGTCTAGGCTTTCGTTCGATGTCCCAGAGACCAAGCCTAGACAATGCTGATGGATTGCCAAAAAGCACGAAACAGCTATCCGTGGTTGGTTATATGTGGTCGGATGGACCAATGCAGCATGTGTAGTTATTCAATGATGAATATACTTATCTACTATGCCCCTAGAATTATCACATCGTCAGCCTCTAGCGGGCACCGTGATGACTGAGCTATCAAATGCGAACTGAGGTCTCAACAGTTCCAACCGATAGATACACTCTCATAGTGGTCGAATTCTGCTTTGCGCTGTCTCACTTTGATAGATTCCATTTTTTGTAACAGTAGCCTAATGAATAATACTACAGCAGCCTTTTCAGCATATAATGTATGATCATTGTAACACCTGAAACTTAGACTGCGTTTAATTGTTGACAGCACTCCATTGTCTTGCCGCTAAATCAAACCACATATGCTTGAGATAACAACAACAACGTTTCGGTCGCCACGTTAGCATGTTTTGAGTATTTAGTGTTTATCTATCTTCCAGGTGACGGTTTATTTGTTTTTTCTTTTCTTCTCTACTATACTACCTTAAATGAACCTATGAACAAAATATATGGCAGAGTCATTCTACTTGAAAAAAGCCACCGTGGTAGCAAAAAAAGTATTTCAAGCTATGAGGTTTGAATTTTTGGCCAGATAATGGAGTCCTATAATCAATGATCAAGTAGAACCAAACCCGTGGAATGCGGCGGCAAAAATGACTGCTCGCACCTACAGAAGGCGCCTACGCTTCTATGACAGTTACTGAACGAGTAGATGTCGCCCACCATCATGAATAGGACCCGTCAATGATCCGGGAAAGAGGTATTCTCAAGGTTCCCAGCATACTATGCAAAATTGCATAAATAGAGACAAAGGCTGAACGGCATTTTATTTTTATACTTGAACTACCACGAAGGCTTAAGGCGTAAACACCCATGGGTACCGTGGGTCTATTTGGGGATACAGGGAAAGGGGGGACGCCACACGGACTCATTCTGGCCTCGCCTTAAAGATCCTCCGGGTGGCACCTAAACGTTTCGATTTCCAAGGTCTGTAACCATTACCCACCGCATACAACGTTGATTCATGCTTTGTAGCAATCATCAGTACGACATAGATCAGAGGCCAAAGCGGGCATATGTCATCTTCAGCGTATGTGCCGAAGACGTATTAAGCATTGGCGAACTATTTGTAGGTGGCAGTTGTCAGTGGTGTCACCTCTTGGTAAAAAAATTTTCAGTAGACCCGCCTGAGTGCTTTCACTTTGTCTGTCTCCACACAACTAGCCCTATAGCGCACTGATAACTTATAGAAAGCATGTAACAACGTTGTTTGTGGTTGGTCGTGAATACAGAGACTGAAAGCAAACTGGTTCAGTGAACTCAACAAGTTTCTCATGGAGATGTTTTATTTTGTTTTTTTCTATACTTTATTATATATTATAAAACACATACTTTAAAGCATTCTCTTGTAATGAACGACTTTCTCCAAATTACAGTAAATTCAAATTTCAAATATAATGGCATCATAAAGAAATCCAATTGCTTGACAAAATTAAATACTTAGGTTTGTTACTAGACAAAGTGGAATGCACACAGTGTCAGATTTAGATTTGTTACTCCAAAATTCCGTGCAAAGACTATCTAAATATTCACTACCACGCTCTTATCTCCCCTATTCCATCATAAGGCCCAAAATTTTCGGCAACAATAAAGTGTCAAAAAGATTTAAAAAAGAAATCAAGTCATGGATTATACAGAAACCTAGCTGATCGATTCATAAACTCATAGACATTAAGAATCATTATTGAACTCAAAGCAATTTATGTATTTGTATATCATGTATTTATGTTGGAACTACATACGTATACATTTAAGGAGAAATATTCTACGCACAAACAATTTAAAATCAAAAGTTGTCTGAATAATTTAGCCGAATCTTACAACTAGTCAAATATAGATTATTTAACGTTCGTGTACTTACCCGTTTATGTATTTTTTCATTCTCATGTGAACCCAAAAGCAAGTTAGAACTTCTTTGGGTATTCCATTTTTATTGTAAAGTAAAAAGTTTGCATACGTTATTCCAATAAACATTATTATTATCTTTCACAAGATGGCTTGGTGCATTATATAATAATTTTAAGCTTTTACACTGAACTTATGAATAACATTGAAAATTGTTGTCTCGCATAGAAGAATATATTTTTTAAAAACTCAGTTTTAAAAATACATCGTTCAAGGTGTTTGGCTGAAAATAACAGCCGACGAATCTTTGTTCTATATTTCAGGAAACTCATAGTGCAAACTCCACAGGTAAAAATAAACTACTAAAAATCTCAGCCAGAAACAATTTATTGTCAGTTTTTGTCCCAAAACATAGTTATTTAACAGGTGCAAAGCGAATTATCAGAAGCCAGAAATTTTTTTGATATATCCAGAGTTTTACATATCTGCCAAAGTAGAAATAAAACTTGAAATCACTAGGATTATTTTATTATTGGTTTATACTGTTTTTAAACCCAGATGCAACAAAGACATGAGTTTTAAGTTTACGATAACATGTGTATCTGTATATTTGTGTATATGTGTATCTGTCTGTAGCATGGTGGCTCTCCAACGGATGAACAGAATAGAGTTCGATTTTTTCTAATTGAAAGTCTTGTCTGAAGAGGTGGTTATTAGCTATGTTAATTAAAATCACTACCGTACTATTTGTTTAGAATTTGTTGTATGTTTCATGTAGTATAAAGGAACAATTCCTGGTCGTGATCAATCCTGTTTGCGTATCCAGAGGAATCCCATAAGGCTCAGTTCTCTGACACTGCTCAGTTGCTCCGAAATGAGTGGAAACTATTCCGAGTCAATTTACTTTATTACGATTTTTATGTAATTCTGTCCCGATAACCTACACAAAAAGCATTAAAACAACGCAACGTGTGTGAGAATTGGCGGTTTAAAAGCTACCGACTTGTGCTCTTACCTTGAACAATTTATAATGTTGCACAGGAATGCAAAAAGTATATTAATAAACCCACTTCACGTTTATGTCGAGAATGTGCTCTAATGTCACAGCAGATCTATTTTTGTTTTATATCACCGAAGAGGATCGTCTGAGGAACATACAGAATGAAATGTATGCTTCCTAATTTTTACTATCAAGATCTCTTTAAAATTTTGCCAGTAGGCGAGGAAAAGTATTAGCATTTACCAAAATGTTGGAATTGAATTACGAAATATAACAGCACAAAGCGCTACCTGAATCGACCACTCCGAGAGTGAAAAGCACCAGTTCTTGGATTCATTAGTATAAGACGTCTTGGTGATAAATGAAGTTCTAAAAGAAAACAGCACCAACAACAGTAGAAACCCGCGAAATGACCTCAAGCATACACTAAGTCTACCATACATATGTTGAAGGAATAAGTGATGCAATTAAAAGAATAGGAAGACGATACCAAATCGGAACCAGATTTTCAAAGAACGCCGCACTTCGCAGTAACTTCACAAAGACAAAACCTATGAACAAAAACCAACACACCAAGGATTGTGTATACCAGGTACATTTACCATGTGAGGAGATATATACATAGGAGAAACCGCTTAGTAAGAATAAAAGAGCATAAATACAACACGTTAGGACAAAACACCACAGAATACTGTGGTATCATGCTTAGAAACAGTATAAATAGTCGAGAAAGAAGCATGGTTGTCAGTTCACCTGATGACGATTGAAGATCACATCAATCGAAACGTCGTGAAGCAAGAAACTGTATAGACAATGGAAGTCCAAGAAACAACATCTCAACCATATTCGAAAACGATTAACGTATTCTACCTGAAGCTAGCCAAACGTGTACTATCATTTTTGAAGTTGTGAAGAGTTTCAAGACAAACCTAAAAGACCCCGTAAAGTATTTTGAGCTTAGTTTTTCTCAAAGCATTTTTGTTTATTAATAGAGAAGCTCGCCGATAACGATGAAAAATCATTAAAAGGTTGTTATTAAATAATTATATGCGCATCACACACTTGTCTTTGACTGCTTCTTCTGACATTGCGCAAAGAAAGTGTGCATTGCTAAATAATGTTTAGGCCTATAATGTATGATGAACATCTTAACAATTTGTCTATTGTTCAACTCCAGTAACTTAAGAGTCGGTTTCGACACTGTAAGGGTAAATTGCCAATTACCAAAAACTGGAAAAAGTTCTGTATCATACTTGAGATACCTGTAAAGAATCTATTAGGTGGCAGATACCCAGAAAACTGGAAATTTGCTCATATTCAACCCATCCCAAAAAAGAGATCTAAGACCGACCGATCCTTACTAAGACAGCCCTATAGCTCTGCTTTCTGTTATAAACAAGATGATGGAGATGTAAATAAATCGCGAGCCTCTGGACCACCTCGAACGTCACGACTTGATTAGCGATAGGCAGTTTGGCTTCCGGCACTTGCGATCCACAGGGGACCTCCTTGCTTATGTCACGCAATTGTGGATGAAACTCATCCAATCTTATGGTCAGATTTCATGTCGTTTTTCTCGATATCACGAAAGCTTTCGGTCAGCTGTGGCATGCTGCCCTCTTTTCCAAACTTCCATCCTGTTCCCCCCCTCTTTCTCTCTGATCGCAAGATATCCATCGTTATTGACGGGTTCTCCCCTTCATCCCACAACGTCAACGCGGGTGTTCCCCAGGGATCAATCTTGACTCCGATACAGTCCTCTTAATATCAACGACCTCCTTTTCTGTACGATCAAACCAATCCACAGCTTTGCTGATGATAGCACTCTACATGCAGGAAAAAAGAAGACTAGCAGAAACTTCCTCTCTGACGAGAGACCTGGAGGTTATCACTACTTGGGGACACAACAATCTTGTACAGTTTAATGCTTCCAAAACACAATACTCTACTTTGTCGAAGAAAAGGCATCCTAGCGCTCATCCGGTTTCTATGGATGGCCGAGTTCTGCCAAAGAGCCGTTCATTAAGACTGGTTGGAGTTCAGATCACCGAGGACTTGATCTGGAAGAAACACATCTTGCCAATAGCGACAGCTGGGAAAAATCTAGGCGTTTTGTTTAAAGCTATACAAGGCCCAGATAAGACTTAGGCTCGAGTATTGCTCACACGTTTGCTGTGCAGAGAAGAGCTGTCCGACTGATCGGTGACTCTTCTCTAACAGCCAGTCTCGGGACTCTTTCGCACCGGCGGGAAGTCAGCGATCTAGGCAATTCAAAAATCGGATTAACAAAGTTTCTTTGGGATCGTTATAGCAGCCGCGATGTCCTGGCTTCTGCCTGCGCGACTGCTGCACAATACTTAAATATCTACTTTTCTCGACTTCTCTCATGCTTTCGATTATGATGATCATGAGTTGTAGCTGTGTAACTTGTGCAGATATGGAATTCGGCGATTGCCATTACAACTTTTTCAATCATACCATCAAGGAAAAAGCACTATGTCCGTATTAATGATGCAAGTAGCAATGTGACCTTTATCGAGGCAGGTGTTCCCCAATGATCGGTCCTGGTGTCTTTTCTTTTTATTTTTTAAATGCAGATGATCTCAGTGAATATCTGTCGAATGCCGTTTCGAGTCGTACAATTATATCATATGTAAATGATACTAACATATTATTGGCCAGTTCTAGTAACATTGAACTCTTTCATAATAGTGAAGCAGTATAGACATCCTTGTATTAAATACAGATAAGACTCGATTAATGAAATTTTCACTAAAAGATAACCGGGATATTAGTATTTTTAATAACACTTCAACAATAAGAACATTTCTTTCAGTGGAGTTGTTGGGTATTGCAATTGATAGTCATCTAACTTAGGAGCCACAAACATGTGGAATCGCTGAGCCATAAATTACGTAAAAATTCTTATGGTATAAATTTTTGATCAGTAGATCACTCTAGTAAGCAAGTTTTACTGGAGATGCAGCTCATCGAGAGATAGAGTTCTTTTTCTCCAAAAATATTTTATTAGAATCACTGCGAATCTTAATTGGCGCGAAACTTGCAGGGATTATTTTCTATCCTTAAGAATTTTAACGGTATCTTGTCAGGGTGCGGCAGAGAGGATGGTCGGTTTTAAAAAAATCATAAAATAATTAATTTGTACTCGAAAACAAATTTATTGATGGAATCAGGTTCACAAGGCAATAGCATTTGAGACAGTCAAGTGTGGAAAATCACATCAGGCATGTGGTGGCCGAAATCGTTGATGCAGTGCTGGAGGCGTTCTTGGAATTTCGCGTAGACTCTCTCCAACATCGCTCTCTCAACTTGGGCGACTTCCACACGAATTTCGCACTTCAATTCGTCCAGAGTTCGGGGCTTGTTCGCGAATACTCTAGCCTTGAGGTGTCCCCATAAGAAAAAATCGCATATGGATATATCTGGGGACCGAGGAGGCCAATGAACATCGCCAATCCTGGAAATAAGGCGACCAGGGAAGAGAGGGCGAACGTCCATGGATGCTCGGGCTGTGTGGGCGGTCGCCCCATCCTGCTGGAACCACACACGTCGGATTGGAATACGTCGCCATCTTAATTCAGGGAGAAAGAAGTTGGTGATCATGTCGATGTAGCGCTCTGAGTTCACGGTAACATCACGACCATTACCGTCTTCGAAGAAGAATGATGCAAGTTTGCGATACAGCGCACCAAACCATTACTTTTGGGCTGTGCAGCGGTCTTTCGTGTTGCGGATTTTCATTAGCCCAATAACGACAATTCTGCTGGTTAACCATGCTGTTTAGGTGAAAGTGGGCTTCGTCACTCATAGGCGAAAACGCGGTGCACCACCGTCCAAGGCTCCATAACGACAACTGGTAAAATAATGCTAGGATCTCACGAGTCTAACGGCAACCTCCCCACCTCTCTCGTAGACGGAGGCGGAGAGTACTACCCATCCCAAAAACGTCCGTCCTCTCTGCCGCACCCTGTATTTTATGAATTGTCAGAGCAAAAAAGAGAAAATTGATCTATTGAAAAACTCAATATTGTAATGTGCGAAAACTGTGACATGCTACCTATGAGGTCCCTACTCGTATACGCCTACTTGTTCAGTGCGGCGTTAACGTGGCGCCTACTTATACCCAGCCTAGGCTCTTTACCGATACAGGGGCCTCCGGCCTCCTTCTAGGATGATAATCTGCTCTCTCTTATTATCCGGTACTCCACTGTGTCCGGGGATCCAAAACAGGGTCACTTCTTCCAATCGGGCTACACTCTGAAGAGCAGTAGTGCATTTCTGGACTAAAGGTCTGTGTGTCTTCGTTGATACCACTGCCCTCAGGACTGCTTAACTTAACTAATATAAATATGTCCCGCTCGCTGGGCTGCTGTCACTCCTCCGAGTAAAGCAAATGTCTCTGCCTGAATGACTGTTGCGTAAGTTTTAAGCGCGAAGCTTTCCTCCACGCCTTTTTATTCAAGGTATATGCCCACCCCAATCGATACTGTTTTCTAGGAAAAGGATCCGTCGGTGACAGATTTCCGTAAGCACCGAAAGCGCGCGCTTAAGCACCGAATACGGCTCTGATCCTCGCTTTATTTACATCTACTGTACCTCGAATATGAATTAGGTACAGCTTGCTGAAGTCGTATGATACGTACGAGTCATCCATAGCGTGTTATTAGCAATTAAAGGTTTAAAAAAGCTAAGCCTAAAATACTCTTGTGGGTCTTGATATTGTAAAGTTAAAGCACTTGGTCACTTCAAAAATAACAAAGTATATATGAGCTTTCAAGCATTGAAAATACCCATTTTTAAGGTATTCACTTACCACGCCTACTGACAAGAAAGTATTGTAATCGTGAAAAATTTCGAAAATTCGATGAAGATGTATTTGGTGTTATATGACTTGTAAGTACTAGTACATCACAAAAGACATTCTCACTCATTTCATCTGTCGGACTACCTATAACTTGAAAATGTACTGCTCCATGGCCGGCTTTACTCTTAGAGTAGATGATTGCTCGTATTTGGATGTAATTTTCACACGAGGTTTCTACTATGCCCAAGACGCGTTTGACGCGTCGTGCGATTAGGCATTGCAGATGGACGGTACTACGGATACGGATGTGAAGGAATGTCTATGGACTAATTGCATGGGTATGTTTGTCGGACTTGATTCATTCAATATCTCTGTTATACATGTTCGTAATCTTTTTAACAGAGGATCTAACTTAAACATGCTGTTTCGTTCTTTTTTGGCAACTCATAACGAACAAAAGCACAGCAACTCTATCCTCTATCCAGGACAAAATGTCTATGACGTTGTCTCATTTCGATAGGGTCCAACTTGTGCTGAATCCTTTATGAGCTGACGATGGCGAGAACGGATTACTTTGTTCAGAGAAAAAATATCATTTCTGTGTACTTTGTTTAAACTTTTTACCGGGTTACCGCATACCAAATTCTTGATTCGGGGCATCCAACACATGATTACGAATAAAAATCGTGTTTGAAAATTGTTCTCATTAGTGCCAGGTTTCGCCGTATCTAACTTCACATAAGGTAAGAACGTATTACATAAAACATGACTGAGAACGGAGAGATTGACGTCCTATTGACTAAAAGAAATGTCTTCATTCCAAAATATCTCAACACCGTTAAAAATAGCCCGCCGGGCGTCTAAAATGTGCAAAAGCCAACGCAATCTGTGGCAGAGTTCAAAAATACACCAACGTCTGATTGTGGGTCAAAATCTCGAACCACAACTACACAAAAAGCGTCGATACATTGTGTACCCACGAAATCGAACTAAGGAATTTTTAAACTTAGATCGATGACTCAAGTGCTGGGCTATTTTCGGTCATGACAGGAACTTTTTTGGCAATTACAGCGATACTGTTTTGTGTATTTGCCTAATAACCAACGTCATACGCTGACTTACGAATCAGTCATGATCTGCAATCTACTACGAAAATAGATTTTTATTATGGCTTTCAATAATAAGGAAAATGCACCCAGAGGTTGTTCAGAAAGGTTTTTTGATAATTAGAATTCTAGCCTATATCTAGAAGATGGGATACTATCTGGGGTAGCAGGTTGTGAATTAAAAAAGACGTCTTATTATTCAGTGTGTGATCCCGGTAGTATTACCCACCTGCTAGGCACGATGCTAGCTTTTTTTGCAACTGAATGACTCACCACACAAGTGACGAAAGTGATTCTCAGATATCAAAAGGAACTTTCTCTCACAAGTACGAAACATATATCTTGAAGTCAGATTTTAATGTTCTATGAAAATTTTGTTGGTGCGTTTCTAAAAAGTGCAACTAAAAATCTCAAACTAAAATTTAAAACACTACCAACAAAAAATCGCCTCGACTCATCCAATAAAGCGAGTCAAAAATCTCTCTGAAGAATGTACATGCTTCAGAGGCGAGGGAGGGAGTGAGGAATCTCACCTCGCTTTGGCAAATGGAACGCAAAGACATGTGACGTGATTTGAAGTGAGATGAGATTATCTGAAAAGTGGCTAAAAGGAAAGCTACTAATATCACACATATTTCGTATAACATTTATGTACGTGTGACTTCCACAAGACCAGCTACCTATAATCACGCGATGCTATTTACCTGCGGAAAGTCCGATCCAGATTCAGCAACGTCCCAGCCACGGCTTCATGAAAGTCGTCGACGATGCTCGACGATGTAATGATACCATTACATACAAAAGTTATCAAGATAACCAGAGCCAATTTTAAAAAAATATCAAGTTAACTTCAATTGTATTTATTCTGTAGCACCACCAGCTATAAGGCTGGGGAAAAGTAAAAATACCTGAGAGTACGGAATTTGACTCAGTCCTTAATATTGTGTTGAAGTTTCAATTTCGGAATAGAATATTTCAATAATATATAACAGCATATCCAAAATGCACATTTCGGTGCCTAAGACTACATCAAGCACATAGAAGTTGGTAATTTTTGTCGCCTACAGAAGGAAAGAGAAGTATTTGCATTTCTGAAAAGGTTGTTCAATTTCACATGAATCGGCTATCTTAAGAAATGCTTACCAGACTAATCCTTTTGGTTTGCATAGCATAGCGTCATTTAAACAATATTCATGATTTGTCCTTATTCAGTCTCAGTAATGGCGTAAAAATTCACAACACTTCTGAGCACATTCTGTATCTTGAAAATGGAAGATTTTAGGACATATACAGAGTGTTTCACAATTTATCCGACAAATTTTTACCACAGATGCACTGTTACGAAAGAAGTTGATTTCTCAAAAAAAAAGTAAATAAAGTCCTACAGAAATTACGTTATAAACATGTGTTACAATAATAAATTGAAAAATAAGTATCTGTATTTTGCGTGCAACATCGAGATATTAGAACACGCATTAATAATTTATTGTAGCAAATGTTGTACCAAACAACTCACGAAAACAAAATACCGGGAGTTTTTTGTTTTTTCATACTGATAAGAACATGTAAATAAGGTTTAATCTGTATCGTGGGTGGATCGGAACGGGTGGACCAATTACATAGCCTCCACGGTCTCCCGATCTAAGTCCTCTGGACTTGTGTGCCACATGTTAGTACTTAAATTACATTGAAGTAAAAATCATCTGCCAGCTAAAAATATTGTGTTTGTATATTGAACTACCATTTGATTCTGCGTATGTAAAACTCATCATAATTTCATAATATAGAGGAGAGTAGGATGACCACGCGAGATAATAACTTAATTTGTGATATCTGATATGATCAAAAATTTTATTTGCGACACGTTTGACTGGTTTCATATAATTATTTTATCTTACTTTCCTAAAGTTAACAGTTTTAATAAAAATATATGACGAATTTTGTTAAATAATCAAAAGAACTGACAAATTTCTTTAAGTATTCTACAGACTTTTACCTATTATCAATCATCGATGACCAAATCGTTAAACGTTGGTGATTTGATGATATGGGTCAAATTTAGTTGGCCATTACATGAAATGCGACCATTCCATGTAATGCTCGATCATTCCATGAAAAAAACAGCAAATTCATCCAAAATAATGTTTATACTCTTCGGAGACGGGAACATTGATTTTTTTCAGTATGTTCGTCTCAGTGGTTCTTTAACATCTCCACTATAAATCGATATTCCGCAACGACTTTCATCCCTGAAAAATTTCGTAATTCTGTAAAGCCTGTAGCGGAACTTTGGGTACTATTTTTTAAAACTTCTAGAAAGGTCATGGAACGAAAAACTATTTCAATTTCCAGGCTCCA
Organism: Acanthoscelides obtectus; assembly: GCA_963669975.1. Classification (NCBI taxonomy): domain Eukaryota; kingdom Metazoa; phylum Arthropoda; class Insecta; order Coleoptera; family Chrysomelidae; genus Acanthoscelides; species Acanthoscelides obtectus. The sequence goes on from CAVLJG010000007.1 coordinate 40,524,721, forward strand.
TTAGGTTCCTTCAAATAGCAGTTAATGATATTAAAACCATCCGGTGCAAATGAGCAAAATGGGCAATTCAAAAAGCTTAGTACATATCTTCCTCCAAGACTTCAATTTGGAAAATGTTCAATAATAACGGAAAAGAACCGAGGTACAATATTTCAGAATTTCTTTCCACTGACATCCACAATAATTGAGTGACTGGGAATTGTTACCAAAATTGGTTTTAAACTGATCATTGTTTGCTCAGATGGTGCAAACGACACTTATCTTGTTTTGATCTTTCTTGAATTGCCCCTGTAAGGGCAACATGCTTCTACATCAGAAAAAAATTCATTTTGAACAGTTAGATTCGCGTTGTGTCCCAGCATGTGCCAGTCGGGAGCGAGGCATATGGCCATAGCGCTAAGCAGACTGGAAACAGGAGGGTGAACACATAGAGGAAGTAAATCCAAAAGTGTCGAGAAAGGCGGACTATCTACAATAGCCATTGAGTCAGAAATATACCCGTTTGTGCCTGTGGTATCTCTCATGTCTGCATCTCTCTGTTGCTTTCGCCATGCACGTAAAACGTAAACAACTCCAGTTTTAGCTGTTCAGAAGATTTGCAAAAAAGTGTTGCTTAATATTAATAAATCATAACATAGGAAGTGAAAACTCTTAGGTACATTAGGTAATTAGATCAAAATAACCTGCCGCATGGTTATGTTGACATTTTTCACGTGCTTGTGTAATGTATATACATGCTGAGAAGCTTTACGCACCCTATATTTCCGAGAGCCACACCTTCCTTACCGACAAAGTTCGCTTCATACGAACACGGCTTCAAGAAATGGACTGAAGGGTCAGTCGTGACCGTCTGAACTATCCACAACCCTCGCTGATTCACGTTCCACTCTCACTTCAGCCAAAAGTCACGAAAGAAAGATGAAGATCGTGTCGCGCTGTCGTATTCTTCCCCCGTGAGAACTTAGCTTAACAATTACCAAAATCTAGTATCCAAATTGTAATTTCTCCGTTTTGGAACTTACGCCACGTTACGCGTAATCGTGCAGCTGACAGGTAGATAGATGTTTTCAAGCGTGATGCTAAAACATCAGCATATTTTAGCTCATCTTCATCAGCACTAACGTCATTCTCGACCACTGTATCTCTCGTATGTTATTTTTAAAGGGAGTTAACAGATGTTCGGCAGAAATAGAACCTACTTGTTGTTTCGATGTGAAATGCGTAGGTTCTATATATAACCGACGGAGAGAATCTGTTTTGTCATTTAAGTTAACAAGACATGTTCAGGTTTCGCAAGTGGCAAATCAGAAAGTAAAAATGCGTTTTGCAATGGATTTTCCTTTTCTAGTTCCAGCACTCAGTTTTTATAAGAAACAAAGTTCGTGCCAGTATCTCGAAAAAGGAATATTGCTTGACTAAATACCCTTTTCTTCAGTATAAAAATTAAAATGTAACACCTGAAACTTGTTTCTGTGGTTTTCATGCAGATAATCCTCCATATCGTCGTCCATAACACGAAGTGGCGTATCTCATTTTTTCCAATTTTACAGGAGAGCGTTTCAAATATTTTCGCGAGATTTGAGTTGTTGCTGGCAAAAAGGTATTATTGCTGCATAATTGAATTTGTGGGTATATCTGCTCATGTTTACAAGCTACGAGCAACGATTAACCCGTTTTTCATTTTATGTGTTCAAAATTTCAAAAAAAAAATAGATACGTCATGTTGTGAAATTGAAGGGTCGTAATTCATAGAATAAAGACTTAGTTACGTCCGTGTTATATTAAGTGATGAAAAATCAAAACATGAAATTTAAAGAAAAATGTTTTATTACAAGACATGATAGTTACAAAAAGGGGAACAGTGAATATTATGGCGAAATAAGTACCCGCAGTATCTGAAACTATTTAACCCCCTATACAAGTTAAATATGACAGCACAAACAAAAGACTCACTCAAATAATAATGATATAATAACATAAACAAAATAACAATTAGTATTTCATCTATTACTCATGAGGAAGATTTAAATCGAAGCTTTGGTATTCTTGCAAACGAACTACCGGTATATCTCCTTACACAGAGACTTCAAATTCATATATTTTTTGTAGTAATTTTTTTTTTGGCTCTGCACTCGGAACTTCGAGTGAATATCTTTTGAATTAAGTTTTGTTTTTACCTTTTTAATCTAAAATATCTGTCTGCTGAAGTCAAAAAGATAGATACGTCATAGTGCTTATAGTGATAAAATTAAAACTACAATTTTACGAACTGGCGTAACTTAGATAAGTCATATGCTGTAAAATTATATGTCTATTTTATAATTTCACAAAATTGGGTTAAGCTCCCTCCTGAAATTTAATTTCCTATTAAAATGAGATAAGTCTAATATTATTTTTCTATAACTCTGAAGGTATTAGAAACTGATTTGTGCCACTTCGTGATATTGAAGAGCAATCTTTTTCAAGTAATAAAATCGACTTGACTCAATTTCCGTATTTTCTGCGATAAGCCACTTCGTGTCATTGGCGACATGTTTGTCCAACCGCTGAATATAGCCCTATAAGCTGGAAATATGTTTATTGACGACGTTTCGACCGAAAAGTTAAATATCCGAAAATTGGGAATTTGGGGAAAATGCCAGAATTGTGAATTTTCGGCTTTCAAAAAGTAATTGACAACTCAAATAATAAAGAAAATATTGATAAAAATTTGAAAAACGTATGTACTACAATATTTAAACGTAAAATTTGCAAAGATAAAATCTGAGTTATTTTCCGGGCCGAAAATCCAACTTAAAGATCCCGATCCCTTAACCAAGAAACGAAGTTTCGTCAAAATCACCTATTAGCTGTTAGCACAGTTCTTCAAAGTAGATTTATTTTTTTAATTTCGCTCAAACAAAAACTTGTTGACCCATTTCCTTCATTGAGTCATAAAAAAACAGCTAATTAAAGATATATCCACCTACTCATACTTTTTGCAGCAATCACATTGAGCTAGGTCATCGATTTCCATAATATTTCGAAACATTTCAACGAGTTTCATGATGTTTGGTGACCATCAACCAATGAGTTGAGTAACAAACAATATCTATTTCCCAATATGGTCGCATATCCCACAACAAACATGTGTTTTAGACAACTTACATCGTCACAACACGTCATGTCATACGTATCTCCATATCCGTATGAAAATAGAGTTATTATACTTGTAGATTTTGACGTTTTGCAAGAACTGGGAGTGGACAACAACAGAAGATGGAAAAAGAAGAGAGCCATATTGTATAGTCTGTAAATGTACTGTTAATGATGCTTTTAGATAGTCGTAACGTGGCAGAAGGAACCTACGCTTCTCTGCTTTTGCGAGTCAAGCCAGTTTATTCTTCTCAGCCTACTAATGCATAAGTTGTGTTCTCGCACCGGAAATTAGAATTAGCGGATTAAAATGAAACTACAACTTAGTTGGAAATGTCTGTAGTTTAATTTAGTGATTAATACCGACCTGAAATGAGATGACCAAATAAGTAGCAAAGGATAATATTACCATAATTGAAAAAATATAATAACAGAATATTGAGCAACTGAAATGACTATTGAAGCCACGAAAACCTTAACAACCTACTGCCATATTAGCCTAATCAGATTAGACGAAAATACCGCTAGTTTGCGGAATAATTGTCCTGTTTTATCGCTGCATGTTTTTCAAAGGGGTATTCAAAACATGGACACATAACATGGGTAGACCAGTATTTGTGGAAAAACTTTTTATTCGACAACAAAGAATGAGAAAACGTTTTGTTTTTTGGGATTCAATCGAAAGTGTTGGCAGGAACAAAAAAACTCTTCATATAAGATTTTTAGGTAATTATGAGACCTGTAAAATCAGACCACACGTAAAAGGTTGCGACTAATAGCAAAAAAGTTATGGTCAAAAACCGAGGCAAACTGCACGTTTTGGCACTTGCTGGTAATGCGACGATAGCTTCTCACAGATATTTGAAATTTGTAGGATTCGTACTTCTAAATAACTACAACAAAATTCGAGTAGATTGGTCAAGTAGTTTTTGAGAATTCCTAGATGTGTACCCCAAAACACCTGTCTTCCGGCCATCACTACTAGTTTATTGAGCAATATACACAGTTAGTTCAAAAGGCATTTTTTAGCAAAATACTTTAGTTTATCTTGCCGATATGAATTGCAAACCATTAAGATAAATGTTATTTTTATGCAAACAAAAAAGGATGGGTTACGTTTTTTCATCTAAACAAATTCAAATATTTCTTATTTGTGAGTAATTCTCAACAAAAGTTGATAGACGCATCCGATTTATTTTAAAATGTGTATAGTAACGTATGTTTTTCGAATATCGTAGCGCATTTGTTCAATTACTCACAAATACGAAATGTTTGAATTTGTTTAGAAGAAAAAAACGTAACCTTTGTTTTTCGCATAAAAATAAAATTTATCTTTCGGAATAGTCTGTGATTAATATCGGCAAGGTAAACACGTGTATTTTGCTACGAAATGCTCTTTGAACGAACCCTGTATATTGCTCAATAAGCTAGTAGGTACTACATGGCCGGAGAACAGGTGTTTGGGGATAAACAATTAGAAATTCTCAAAAAACTACTTGACCAATATACTCCATTTTTGTTGTTCTTATTTAGCACTATGAATCCTAAGAATTTGAAGAATTCTAAGTAGTTGCGTGAAATTATCGTCGCATTACCAACAAGTGCCAAAACCTGCATTTTGCCTCGTTTTTCGGCCATAACAGTTTTGCTATCACTCGGATCTTTTTCCGTGTGGTCTCATTTTGTAGTTCTCATAAATAAATAAAAATCTTGTATGAGAAGTTTTTTCGTTCCTGTGAACACTTTCGATTGAATCCCAAAAAACACGTTTTCTTATTCTTTCTTGTTAAATAAAAAGTTCTCCCACAAAAATTGGTATACCCCTTTGAACACCTTGCATCAATAAAACCAGACTTAACAATTATTTCAGGAAAATTTCCTAATATGACCAGACTATATGCCGGGTGGACTCTAAGAAGGCTTATTTCGCTCAATCAGCAAGTCGGATTTCTTATACCTACCGAAAATTATAATCACGGGCTAAATACAAATTTATTCATAAAAAATCTGTACATGATTAGAATCTTTAAAGCAACATCTTTTTAATTATCATTCTCATGATAGCTGGTGTTTTTTATATAGCTATTATTCGCCCAAGTATCCTAACCGGGGTTGTTGGGAATCTTCTAACACTATATTAACAGGCTTCGCTCCATGATGCCGCCAAGCGTCGAGCCTGACAGTCAGAGCTGTGTCGAATTTCCTACATTCAGAACTGGGCGATACGACCGCTTCTTTGTGCCTAGGATCTCGAGATTGTGGAACAATCTGCCTGAGGAGGCTTTTCTCACTTCTGCTAACCTCGCGCAGTTCAAAAATTGGATTAACAAAGTGACTTTAAGCTCCTTATAGTAGCCGCAGTGCCCCGGTATTTAAGCGCGGTACACGGCTGCTTGGGCATAAAAGAAATAAAATAAAATTGTTGGCTATTCAATCTGAGATGGCAGAATAATACTCACAACAGTCGGATGGTGCAAAGAACTATGACTCAAGCCTTAAGAATATCGATTTTTTTATTTCACATAACAATGCACGCTATATTGATCAGTACTTATACACGACTACTTACAACAAAGAGTTGCCTGTTCTTAAAATCTTAGTATACCTCATACTAACCTCAGTTACACCATGTCAAAACAAACATTAACACCTGATCGCCGCTTCCATTCGCCTGCTGCTCTACTTGCTCAAGCATTTTGGCCCGTATACATTTGACAGTGTCCTAGTAACACAGATAGGCAGCAACAGTAGGTGTATCCATCAAATCTGATTCATTTCTCTGCGAGTATAGAACATTTTTGTGCTTATCAATTACCATGCTAAGTTTACTTAAGATTTTGACATTGCACTTCGGAAAGCGTACATAAATCATAAAACGTATATCACTTGCACTTGTCAAGGTGTAAATTGGCCTATACCAATGTTTCTCTCGAAATGGTAATGGTACATCAAATAGCAAATGACATGGTATTTTTAGATAGGTGATTCCAAATATTCAAAAATCTTTTTGACATATTAGGGTGACATAAAAAGATTATCACATGATTTCTAATAAAGCCTCCGATACAAATTTTTATAAGAGCTCAAACCATCGCTTTCGTACATACTGGTGATGTAACCAATATTCGCATTCGCGAATATTCGCATGTTCTTGGATATTTGCATTCGCTTGAATATCAGTAAAAGAGAACATACAAATGATATTACGTGCTTGAATAAAACAAGAAACATCAGTTAATTTTTTGCAAGAAAAACATTTTATAATAGACCAAAAAAACTTGATTAATGATAATAATAATAAATGGCCTTTATTCGTCACATGATTACAAAATAATTGGCTTAAGAGGAATAGTGACGAAAAGCTTATGCTGTTTTTCAACCCGATCTAAAAAAACATTGACACAAACTATAAAGAGAAAAAAAATTCCTACATTTAAATGGAACAGTTCACAACATTGACCACCAAAAAGAGAAAATCTTAAAATATTACACAAAAAGGAAACAATCAATTACCTGTGGATATGCGTAAAGTTAAATTCTTGTCATCCGATTGCTTTAAACTCATCTTTAACCTTTTTTTAAAATTGCTTAGGCTATATTCTTTATGCTCACTTGTCAAGCACATTTTTTTCTTGATATTATAAACATTCAAGATATTTCTGAGTAGAAACTTTTGTTTGTTTTGTTAGCGAAGTAAGACAGTCCAAACAGCGATCAGTGAATGCTTGGCGCACTTCAACACAGAATATGGAAAAAATGAAATTTTTCTAATTTATCATGGAGGTACATTCCAGACTACGAATTATTATAATTTGCTGACATGGATCGTCGCAAAAATATAATTTTAAGCAAAGTTAGAAATCTCACAATTTGAATTCTGTGGATTTTGTACGTAAACAAAATGAAGTTAACCTAACCCTGCGATTGTGGATAAATATTACTCAGATGAGGTTAAACTGAGTTTTGGTAAAAAGGACGTGTAATAAACTGATCAAATTGGAGTGAGATTGTTGGTAAAACGAATGCAACTGTAATTATGGAATAGCAACATCAAACAAACAAAAACATTCATTTTTACTTTTATCAATCTTTGATTATGAATGTTTTACAAATAAAAAATACAAATAGAGATTACAGTTCTTTTCTTAAACTCGTTCTGAAAAATACATGCTTTTGACAAACTAGATGCTGAAACTGATCCAGAAGAATAACAAACTTCTATGGCTTAGCAGTCTTCTCTCCTCCAAGTATGTTTTGATAAGGTGAATAGATGACAAGCTCAATATTTGCCCTTTCGCATTCGTAGCAGTAGATATTCGCATTCGCATATATACAACCAAAGGTATATGATGCCGTTTCATCCTTGCTAAGAAGAATAAGTACGAGGACGAGACCAGTATTTCAGAGCGGCCCTTATCAAAGCTCAGCTCAGAAAAAAGCTAAGCCTAAGTTCGTTCGATCTGAAAACGCAAGCTGTGTTAATTTGCTTACTTGCCAATTATTGACTAGTTGAAAGCTTTTCGATAGAACGCAAGCTACTTATCTGAACTTATTAGACGCATAATAAAACCATTCGTGCTGAAAATGATATATCACATTTACTTGTACTATTTTAAGAGAAAATGTATTTTTTCTGTAGACTGTATTGTTGTAAAACCTTAGCAAGCACACTATACGACAGGCACAGCGTCAAAGTCTCTATCAACCAGCAACTAACAGCATTCATGTCTGGACTGACTGGTATCTATCGGACCATCTGTTCCCTATATGCCCGCTAAATCCCTTTAACGTGGTAGTATGGGCTCAGTTGACCTTCCTTGGGATTCCCCCGGTCGAAAACAACAACCTGCCGGCACCCACCCGACGATTCGGTCGCGTGCCGCCCGTCAAACACCCGCATAACCCCTGCGAAAACAACCACGGACCGAGACCGACTGGATGCGGTGTTGCCAAGCGTGCGCAGAGAAAATCGGCAGGCGGTAGCGAACGATATACGAACTAGGGTCGAGCGATAAGTTGTATTGAATTATGAAAGTATTTCTCCATTCTCTTGTAAACTCAGTAGAAAAGCTGCTAGTTCAATATGTATTTTATTGAATTAAAAAAATCTGCCCACTGACGGCTTTTCCCAAAGACCGCTGACAAACTTCTGCCGCCTTGGTATGCTAGAGGCTGTTCTCACCTAAAGATAGCCAGCCATATACTGTACTTCGGCGTCCAATAGAGTATCTAAAAGCATCGCCATCTGTGAGACAGTAGAAGAACGCAAAATTTAATTTAGAAATCCACATCTTTCAGATTCCGTTTTGACGCCGGAGTAAGGTTGGCTATCTTCAGATAGAATACGTTCATCAAAGCCGAAAGCAACAGCTGGCACTGCCATCGCTGTAGATGAAAGATGACATATGTGGATTTCATTATGACACCTCAGCTAACGTTTTGATAGTATCCTCAAAAATCCTAGATAATCCGATAAAAGTACTCCTTTATCATTCCGTGTTCTTTGACGTGATTCAGTTGGAGCAGCAGAGCTGAAAACCTAAGAGACCTGCAGTTGATACAGAAAAATATATTAGAGGTGTTGCTTTGCCATTCTTCCACATTGTTTGTCTTATGTTTTGGGGGTTTCTGACAAATAAAAGAATGCCACACAGGTTAATTCATTGATATGTCTAGATTTTATTTGAGAGGGACGCATGGTCAGAACTAGAGAAAGTTTGTAGTGGAGAACACACTTATGCCTTCGGTGAGGACAGTGCTTTGTAAAATATAACTAGGAGTGAGCCTACCCTACGGTCTTAGGGGAGTCATGATGCAAGAAATACAATCATTTCTGCTCTGACTTCATTCACACATTTGGAACTGTGATGGGCATGACTGAATACATATAGAGGAAAAATAAAAAGGGCGCTTAGAAATTGATAGAGCCTTCGATGCGGCGGTGCTCAATTTCATACACTCCAATTCACCTAAAAAGAACGTTTCTTAGAGCTCTTCGTTTAGGCCCCACGAGGGGCCAGCTACGGACACTATTTGAACAAAAAGATATCCTCCGTTCGTTCTTTAAAATTTCCTTGGAAATCCTTGGGTCCTCTCACACTTTTTTGGGTTCGTTTAGCTTATTTATATCTATAAGTTTGTTCTATTACTACTGAAAAGTCGGTAGAACCTTGGGATGCAACAGCGACAGAAACGTGCCACGGGTATGTGCAAATGTACATATTACTTTACATTTTTTGAATTACCGTGGATCTCCCTTGACTTTGGCCTCCTTGCAATGCCTCGTATATCATTAGGATATAAAATTTCCTTGTACTGCCTTGGGTCAGTTTCCGCCTCACTGAATTGGTCGAACTTCCTTGGATCTCTTTGGATTGCCTCACACCAATCTATCAACAATTGAGGGCCCCCAAAGATGCGCTAGTTAACCTCTATGAACCCACAGACTACAGACAAGAACACCTTTGTCCGTTGCAGAATAACATTCAAATGAGTCAAGAATTAACCTCCCCGTGAAAAATTTCAGTCTATTCCATCAATTCTGACGTTAATATTAGTATCCCTCCGAAAGAACTGCGTCCTCAAACGCCGGCCCCAAGCTAAGGTCCAGAATCTGCCGACTTACCCTAAGCGCTGGCAGCGCTGCGGCACGCTCTCCGCCGTCGGCGTTCGCCGGCAGCCCGCCCTCATTACGTCACCGTGACGTCACGCCCTCCCTACCGTCCCCCCTCCCGGCGCGTATGGAGGGGCGGCGGCCGCCATTGGCCCGCGCTGCCTTCCTAATATGGCTCACACCGTTTCATTCATAAAACCTTTGCTCGTGGTCAGCGTCAACTCAGTCCCACGCGAGCGACTGTGGCACGCGTCCTCTTCGTACAGTCCTCGCTGTATCCGCACGCAGTGCGCATCTCTGCTCTCTCTCGCCCAGTTTGAACTATGGTATTTCGCACGGTCATCTACGTCGCGATAACGCCGACGCACCTCTGCGATGTGAGTTTCTAAGCAGTTTTTGTGGTTCCCAGCCGCTTTCGGAGGATATGTGTGAAGTTATAGTGATAGTGCTCTGAGATTGGATTGCATTTCAAACATATGTTGCAGTAAGCGGTTATATTCTAACCACTGCTAGGGTTGCCAACTATCATGATCCAACCGTCTATGCGGCTCGAAGGACCAAACAGTATTGTTCCTTTGAAGTTGGATAAACCTATAGTGTTGCTAAACTACTTGGACTTTTGATATCCACATATATCAAGCTAGATTGTCGTCCCATCCGTTAAGGACAAACGGTTACTTAGGTACCGTAAGGATAATATCTTCTTGAGGTTAGGCTTTATCGTCCTTTTCTTCATATATTTTGTCCAAATGATGATTCAGTTACGTTACGTCAATCAATATTTTATCACTCAAGCGTTGCATCTAGTGTTCCTGTTATTTACATTTTATCCAAATGATAATTAAGCTACAGTTGCATCACCTCAATCAATGTTTTCTGTATATCACGCAAACTTTATAGGTATACTCGAATAATGATCCTTGTAAACCTTATCCATCTAATATAATGATGAGGCTTCCTTGAGAACATCTTTTAGCCTCTTTTTCTGTATATTTTTTATCCGAATGATAATTCACTTACAGCTGCATTGCCTCAATAAATATTTTCTATGTATCACTCAATCTTCGTATCTAGTGATCCTTGTGAAGCTGATTCATGTACCTACTATAACGCTGAGAATTCTTTGGGGTTATCTGCGGTATCCTCTTTTTCTAGGTATTTCTTATCTAAATGGTAATTTATCTACAGTTGCATTACTATACTATAGATCACTCAAGCTTCCAAACAAAAACATGTGATCCTTCACTTAACTATAAATCTTCCTTAAAGTATCCTTAATCAGATGGAGATTTAACTTGCATTATCTTGAACAATATTTTCTTTATATCGTTTTAACCTCTCAAAAGCTTCATCATTGATATTTTCGTAATGTGACTTAAGGATGCCTTCATTGCAACCAGCAATGCCTTCAAAGGATAATGCCTCCTTCAGATTTTCTTGAATAAAGAATTCAAAACATTTTTCTAAGTTTATGTTGATACTTCCCTGTTCTTAAATCCGTTAATTGATTGAGAAAACCCGTATGAAACGTCAAAATAAGTGGATTAAAAACATGGCTATTAAACTAAAACACTTCAGCTTCGTTCATTCTTATGAATGTTTACATCAATGCTCCTAAGGATTTGGAAGGTGTCAAGAGGCGCTTAGAAACTTTAAAATGTACTGACAGCTATTTAAGAATGGATTCACACAGATCGAAATAGATTCTGATGCATGTTTCAAGTGTGGCGATATATCGATATTTTCTTGTTGGTACATATCTTTGCTTTTTAAACCTTTGACAATATTTGTCGGTGAAGCTTTCCTATGAAAGTTATCGCTCAGACTAAATATCGTAGGTACTTCAATTACTGCAATGCTATAACGTATTTCACTTCGAATCTAGAAGTTGGCAACCCTAAGTAGTCTCGTAGATATGGCTGGATTAATATGATTACGAGCTTCTGAGTCATTTTTAGAATACAAGTCATCGAAACTAGCGATCGATTTAAAGAGAAGTACTTCCTCAAATGGTTTAGTTGTTATTTCAATGTGACCTTTATTCAGAATAAATTCAATTAAGGTGCTCAACAATCTTCCACCGTTGATACAGATGTTTCATGTCTTAAAATTCCTGGAACTGCTCAAGCTAGCTTCAATAAATAATCTCTTTCGGATAACTACGGTTCTACTATTCCTGCTAAATTCATACGTTTCTATTATACATCTGATTTACAGCAACATATTTCTGTGACCAGATTTAATGGTTTCTCCGAACCATATTAAAAGTAGATGGAAGTTTTCAATGAATTCAGAAACTTTATGAATCTCCTAAGTGAGAAGGATAATCTAGCAGTTATTCCGTAGGTTTTCAAACATTATGAAGGTTACTGTTAAAAAATACAAATTGAGCTTCTTGTTACTACAAGTAGTAATGTGTTCATTCCAGTCGATTAGTTTGCAATAATTCATAACTATAAAAACTTGGTTTCTGTTTGGATATTTTTGGTCGATTCTCTGGTTCAATCAAAGCTTGTGTTTTAATAAAAACCATCTCAGAGCATTACCATTTCTCCGAGAAAACAAAGCAGTTGGGCATTACTATCTTACAAATGGCTAGTGATATGCAGTCTACCAGTATCTGATACTTTCGGTAGAATTATTCTAAACTATAGAATGTCTTTTGATTGTGATAAATACATAGCATTTATTGTCACCGATACAGTTATATTTTTGTTCAACAAAAACGGCATATCACTATCCCTAAAAACGTTAGCACCTATGATGTCCAAATGTATCTTGACGACATTGACATACATGTCCTTCGGGTATCAATAGATAATTACTCATTCGCCGGTAAAACTCGAAAATAAAGCTGACCATGAACGTCGGTGTGATTTTTCATCAATTATTAAGGTCAATTTGCATGAAATTACAAAGTCCGCTGGGTTATACAGATGCGTTAAGGGCTGTCTACGCAGCGCTTAAAGCACATGCCTGTTATTTATACAGTTTCGAACCAGGTTCTGGCATGTGACAACGGTTTGAAAGATTTACCAAAAGACTCACTAGTGCCTTGTTGAGGACCAAGCTCGTTCTAATTATGTCCATCTTGTATCATTTTGTTCCAAAATGCTGGATCCTAGATAGCATAGCACCTCACAGTGAGACAGGCTTATGACTAGTTCTCTTGTCTATCGGAACGAGATGTATTTTTGTAAACCGATGTTCACCAAGAAAATCCATATACCAACAGATTGAGGTTGGACCTCCCCAAAACTTTTCTGCAAGGCTACAGTTGCTATTGAACATTTACATAATTTCCAATCCAATAGAAAGTCAGTTGACATACTGGTTACTCAAGTTTAGTATATCGTGCACATGGCAACAAGATGGACCTCTCCTGGTTTCTCTATACAAAATTGCTGATATGCAGTCGTTTGCCAGACAAGAACTAAAATAACCTAATTTAAAGAAATTTTACATAATTTCCATTGATTGGAATTTGTGCACAAGCAGTGAGGTTATTTATACATTTATGTAGATTCATGACAAGTTCCTTGGTCGGATACTTACATAACATGGGCATTAAATAGTTTAAGTCAACTGGGCAACGAGTTGGACCCACCTCTACAACTCCCTTCATAGGCAAAGTTGCAGACATTTACACAATTTCCAACAATTGGAAATTGTGTACAAGCAGTGGGGTTATCTGCACATTTATGTAGACTCATGACAAGTTCCTTGGTAGGATACTTACATATCATGGACATTGGCTTTTACTGTAAGTCAACTAGGCAACGAGTTGGACCCACCTCTACAACTTTCCCTTCATAGACAAAGTTGCTCACATTTACACAATCACAAAAAGTGATGTAGTACTTACTGTAGTCAGTATCATTAGAATATACTTCAGTCCATCAGTGTTAGTGGATTTCTACGTAACCTTATGTAGATCGATAATTGCGGAGGTCATGGCTAAGCGGTCGATAAGGATCTCACTCTATGGTAGATATCCACGGTTAGATTGAATACTGATCGTGTGACATTCGCCTAAGATCCACTTGGCAACGGCTTGGACCTTTCCAATCTTCCATACATATTCCGAGTTGGTGACATTCTATCTATCGATTCCCAGAGCCCTCGCATGAAGGTCAGGGGTATCTGCTGCCGGAGGCCGCCGGCTAGATGTCACTGATTCAGTTATTGATTTGCGCGGCCATAGAAGTGCCACATTTTGTTTTTCACTAGATTTCTCAATGTGTGTTCACGTTGAAACTCGAAGCCTGGAATGTGCACCAACGCGATAGTCTAAAGTCCACATAAAACCCTAGATGTTATGTACAGTTTAAAATAATTCTATTAGTTGATAAGTCTGAAGCTGGCCTTAAACTTTGAAGCTCCCCTAACCTTCTAACTCGAAAACATGGTTTACACCCCACATTCTAGAAACGTCTTCAGCTACGATCACATTCACTGGAGTTGTGAGGGAATGGAGATTGTTTATGTTTTCAAGTATTTCAAATATGCTCAGTGACAAAGATAATAAAACACCCAGTAAAAATGGTTTTATTTGGATTTGTTTACAATTAGTTATGGGCAAGAGGGAACAATGCTTAAATTCTGATGTGAAAACATTTGTTGTGCCGCTAACTTCCCAAATAATGTGCACTAGAATGCCGGAACGTGATCCAGATGAGGTGATTTATGTTTTCTTGTGATATCTCATCCCAAACTGGCTATACTTGCTTCCGAAAAGCTGATGTGGAGGTAGGAAGAGCAGTCGTGAGGATGACGTAAAGAGGTCACTTTTCTTCCTATCATATCTCACACAGGCTCACTGGGCGAAAGGCCTCGAGATCTAGTAGGCCAAGAAAGCAGACTAACTTGAGCGTTATTGATGTAGTCCATTGTAGCTCTATCAATATGGGGACGGTAAGTCAACCGTTTGGAGGAATGGCAAACCATAACTGATACATGGTGCACGTAGTGTTCAACTGAAAACTTTACATTGAGTCTTCCCCCGCGACGCCTTCTGGTTCATGCCCGTCCATAATGCATTCTTAAATAGAACGAAAATCATATCTAAAAGCAATCTTATACATGCGTGATGGACGGACACGAGTCAGGAGCTGTTTGGGAGAGAGAAATGAAGTAAAGACTGCACTAAATTGTAAGTAGGAATCATGATTTGAGGTGCTATTTCATATGGTGCTAAATCACTTCTAGAGCAGATATGACCGCATACCGGTATATCAAAGAAATATTAGTACCTCATCTTTTACCATTTCTCCAAACGTTTCAGGATGCTATTTTCCAACAAGATAATGCCCGTCTCCATATTGCTAGAGCTACAATAACGCTTGGGTTAGCCCACTTCCTTGCCCTCCTCGATCTACAGACCTTTCGCTCGTTGACGACGTGTGGGATATCCTCCACAAAAGCTAGCAGTTCTTCGAAACCAAGCACAGGTAGCTTGGTGTCAGATGCCACAAGAAAACGTAAATCAGAAGCATACCCGACGCGACGAGTGGGAGAATATATGCGACATCAGGAGGCCCAACACAATTAGTAGCGAAAATCTAGCAATGGCGTAAATACAAATGAAATCTTGTACTGCGTGTCAATGAATATATCTAGAGCATAAAACCTGCATAATGACAGAGATAGTGCAAAGTTCTCCCCTATTCTACTTCAAAAGGTCTTCCCTTCAATAGAAGTTAACCAAGTTTTTTGCCTATAGTTTACGGTAAATGTCGTCAAGATACAAAGCGCCGTCTTAGCCGTCGCTAACGCGCCTACCTCTTTCCAGTTCACCACCTAAGAATGTCCCATCAGAGTAGGAGCAATCACAAACGTTAATCGTGACCGTCGTGTACAAAGACATTGTCCGAATTCGCGCGAACAGTGGACAAAAAAACCGGTGGCAAGATGATCATGGACACTCTGGACTCGCTGCCCAATCAGCACCATCACCATCATCATCATCACCACGCGACCGCGTATCTGCTCACCGAGAGCGCGGCTGCCGCGGCAGCTGCACACCACTTCAACGTGATCAGCTTCGACACCTGTCTGTACAAGACCGAGGGCTCCATCAGCGGAGGTAGTCCCACACCAGCCAGTGTGTGCAGCCCTGCTGACGATCCTTCGCCTTCAGAAGCTCAACCAGGAGATCTCAACACCCCGGTCACCACCTCCAGTGATATCCCCAGTTTTTTCGGACCCAGCACTGTTATTGAACCTCCACCAATTACAGGTTGGTTTCAGAATCAGCTAATATAACTGCGCTGTACATAATAAGAGCATAGGAGTGTAGTCTTAGCTGGCTAGTTAGGATACAAAGTGCATGTTCTCGAGGGTACAGCCACAATGCTAGAAGCTCAAGCCGGAAAAAAAATGTGCTCTTTGTTTATGTCGATTTTTCGAACATGTTCATTTCATTACAATATCTTTGAACAAATTAGTTACAACGTTGAAGTCCTCTTTCGAGACAAGCAATCCAGAAATGGAGAAAAACCATTCAATAATGTACAACCGCAATAATGCACAGGTCACAAATTA
This sequence comes from Acanthoscelides obtectus, assembly GCA_963669975.1. Taxonomy (NCBI): domain Eukaryota; kingdom Metazoa; phylum Arthropoda; class Insecta; order Coleoptera; family Chrysomelidae; genus Acanthoscelides; species Acanthoscelides obtectus. Next base: position 40,541,012 of record CAVLJG010000007.1, read on the forward strand.
AAATATTTGTTCAATATGAACTTCATGAGTGAAAACCTTCAAAAATTATGTTATATTCATAAATATTTGGTGTAAGAATATAAGAATCTGAGTTAAAAATCGTCTGGTTCACTTAACCTTCACACAATTTCCAAACATTGGAAATTGTTACTGTAACACGTGAAACTGATCATGTAGTGATCATGCTTATAACATGGTGGCCTTTTTTGCGTTTTGCGTATGTTACGATCCTGAACCACACCGAGATCATACTAATCCATTGTTTTAAGACGGAATTCCATAAAACCAGTAAATAGCAGATCCGCCTAGGATTTGAATTCCCGCTTCCCAAAGACGTCCAGCTTCCCTAGCGACAAGCGAGCATGAGCTGTTGTTTTGGATTAACCAGACACGTCAGCTTCGCTCATCGTCCCAAAAATGCCAGGCGCCCACCGAGAACGCGAAAGCGCACCTAGGAATCATGGGCGGAGTTAGAAAAAGTTTGACAAGAGAATACTTATTGCAAGTTTCCTTTAAACAATTAAACATATTCGTAAATTGAAAATTGAAGAGCTGGGCTGGTGGCTGCATGCTTAAGCAGCAGAAGCATAGCGATAAACCAATGACTGCCGTGCCGATGCAGATGTAGTCGAAGATTCCATAATAGTCACCCGCTATGTTTCGATAACAATTCGGTCGGTTTTTGTACTCTCGGGGGGCTTTTGACGTTTTCAGGACGATGAGCCAGGGTAACATGTTTGGTAAAAAAACAAATACCGTCATGTTCGCTTTGAGGAAGAGGGCTGGACATGTTTTAGGAGAGGGAATGTCTTACCATGTTATCCTGGACCTAGCTGGTTTTACGCGGCGCCGTCTTAAAATTGTAATAATGGCGTCCAGCGATCCCGACGTGGTGAGACCGTGCAACATATTTTCGTAACACTGTATAGTAGCGAAGAAAATAAAAAACAAATGAACTATAATAATGTCAGATATAAAATATCAGGTAACCAAATAAGTTCGTGCGGTTTTTAGTAGAAAAATATAACTTTTTATTGAGAAACAATAAGACACTATTTATTCGTCGAAGTAATTACCATCACATTCAATGACCTTTTGCCAACGTGGAACCAATTTTTGTATGCCGGTATTATAGGACTCCCTGGAGTCAAAAAATTGGCGGACTGCATTTATTACACCACCTCGAGTTCTGAACTGTCCGTGCCTAATACAGTTGTCAAGAGACAAAAAAGGTGATAATCACTGGGCGAAATTTCAGGAGAATATGGCGGGTGGCATTTTAACACTATGGTATAGGATTCGGCACCAGCCTTAATTTTATTGGTCAATTTCAATTTATTTCACCAATTACCAGCTGGGTGCCGAAATCACTACCGGAATGTTAAACAGTGCTCAAAACAGTGTCAGAATGTTATCAATTTAAACTGCTTCTACTAATATATATATATATATATATATATATATATATATATATATATATATTTGGCAAAACTTTTAGGCTTAAGTTGACTCTTTTGACGATAAAATCAAGCTTTCGGCAATCTCTATGGAGCCATCATCAGGATTCTGAAAACACAATTGTGATGCTAGCAAAGAAGACAGATTTAAAATGTCACACAACTTACTCGTCGGTGAGGTTGCAGCCACAAGGTGTTTCAGAAAGAACGTAGAGAAGATCGGACTTGTGTTCAGTATAAAAACAAAAGGACTGGGACATTGGGCTTGTTGAAAAACGACAGATACCTTCGTTAAAAGTTGTGGCTGCAACCTCACCGACGAGTAAGTTGTCTGACATTTTAAATCTGTCCCGTTTTCTTTGCTAGCATCACAATTGTGTTTTCAGAATACTGATGATGGCTCCATAGAGAATGCCGAAAGCTTGATTTAATCGTCAAAAGAGTCAACTTAACCCTAAAAGTTTTGCCAATTTCCCAATTAACAAGTAATTGTATTTTGTACCCAACTAGTCGTTGGCTTTGGCAATGACTACTGCTCATATATATATATATATAAATATAAGGCGTGGTCATTGTCGTCTAGACCAGTTAGGTGAAAAATTAAAGCTTCCGCCTTTTGTTGGGTACTTCGACAAAATTTAAGCAAGGAGGACTCTTTATACTTTTTTTATTCTCTCTAGCTTTCAATGGTCTTTGCCATCATCATCAGGAGAGTAGTATGTGAGGATGTTGCTAATTGTTGTTTACGTTAAGGATGAGGGAACCACCCAGTAACATGGTGAAAGCTGGATAAATGGTACAATGGTCAAAATTATATAAAATACACACAGCTGTATGACAAGAACAAGTTAAAAACAGATTAAAACATTTTTTAGAAATTGCCCACCATTTTGTGCAATCAACAAGTGGCTTCACCATGTAATGTTTAACTTTCAATTTCTAAAAAAAATTTTTATCTGTTTTTAACTTGTTCTTGTCATACAGCTGTGTGTATTTTATATAATTTTGACCATTGTACCATTTATCCAGCTTTCACCATGTTACTGGGTGTTTTCCTCATCCTTAATGTAAACAACAATTAATAACATCCTCACATACTACTCTCCTGATGATGATGGCAAAGACCATTGAAAGCTAGAGAGAATAAAAAAAGTATAAAGAGTCCTCCTTGCTTAAATTTTGTCGAAGTACCCAACAAAAGGCGGAAGCTTTAATTTTTCACCTATATAAATATATATAAATTTTTCATGTAATTTTTCTTATTGCTAAACCAAATTATTAATTTTAAAATCATTAAATATCGTAATAGGAAACAACGTGCGTTGATTATTATCTTACATATTTTTAGCGGAAGGTAAGTAAATTTAAATTTAAATTGATAACATTCTGACCTCATGCTCAACACTGTTTAACATTCCGGTAGTGATTTCGGCACCCGGCTTGTTATTGGTTGAATAAATTGAAATTGACCAATAAAATTAAGGCTGGTGCCGAATCCTATACCATAGTGTTAAAATGCTGGCGGGTGCGGTAACGTTTCCTAGCCGAGTTCAAAAATGTTTTCTCGGGTCACTTTTGCTGTTTGAGGCTTGGCGTTAGCCTGCAACAAACGCTTAGATCTCGAATACAAGATCCATTTTTCGTCGCAGGTTAATAACCGATTAAGAAATGGTTCATTAGCGTTGCGTGAAATGTTTGCTGAACAAATGGTAAGACGACTTAATGTGTTATCATTTGTGACTTCATGTGCTAACTTTCACGTCTATCCTATCTGATGAAGATAGAAACGAATAGTTTTAGGACATTTCTGCAAGTTCTTGGCACGTTTTCCTGGAATTTGCGTCCACAACCTGTTGATTTTTCTCCCTGAGCGCGGTTCATCGCTCAAACTGAGATCTCCCGAAGAAAATGTTTGAACCACTTCTGTGCTATTCGATCACTAACGACATCATCTCCGAATGCGGTACATTATCTTTCGCGCCGCCGCTGCAGCTATTGTACTCCTACAGTAAACAACTTCGAATTACTGTCTTATTCATCGCCATTTTCAATTATTAAAACTAGGTATGTGACAATTTTCAGCAACTTTTTATATGAGTGAGAAAAGAAGGATTCATACTAAAGTGACAACAGGTAACAAACAATCGCTATCGATCAACAACATCTATGGCGTACGATATACAGCAACCGCACGAACTTATTTGGTTACCTGATATATGGTCATTGTTATTAACTTGTATTTTGAAAAGGTGCACCGTAATGGCCGAAACGCCAGTAAAAAGTAATTTATACATATGTGGTTTCGTTTGGCTAGAAAATTATGACGTTCTAAATATACTAATTCAACATCCAAAACTTATATTCAGGTACTTATTCACTCACAGTTCCTCAGTTTAAAAAAATAGCGTAACCAGGAACATACTCGTCATACTAATCGTCAAGAATCCTATTATGAACGTTCATAAAACATAAATAATCGGTATGGAATAATGTCAGGATCAGATTGCCAGATTTCAAAGTCTAGCAAAAGGAATGCAATCCGTCAGTGTCCGTGAAAATATAAGGCGTGTAACATAATATTTGGTCGTTTAGAATGGCGCGCGAGAGAGTTCAATCAATACAGACATAACATTATGACGAAAAAGTTATTTTTACCTCTCGCGAACCGTGCAACTTCTCTACACAGTCGTTAAATTTAGAAACTGCACCTGTTGTCGTGTAGCAACAACGAATGCTAGAGCAGAATACCGTTTCCGCTGTCCCGAATTGAACATGCTCTAAATTGACTATAGTTTTTGACCGCAGATTATATTAATACACTACAGATACACTTGTGTACCTTTCAAAACCACATGTAGCAGCACCATCTGAAGAAAGAGATCTTAAAGGAATAATTTTTATTTACAGAAAACGGCACTATTCAACCACACCAGCGCCCTCTATTATTAGTACTCTTGTTGCTTTTGCTTAAAAATACTTGAGTTTTACGTAAAAGACTTTTTTGGTTATTCTGAAAATATGATTTTCCAATCTGAAATGCGGTGAAAAACCTCGCTTTAAATTAAAAAAAATACTGGGATAACATGTAAAAATTCCTAGTTTTCTATTAAAATTTAATTCTCTGCCATTAAACTATACACATGTACAATCGATTTCATGTTACATGATGCTTTATAACTCATTATTATCGTTTGAACATTGCTATTTGAGCTGAGGACATTCAACGTTCTCTTCCAATATCAGAGGTTATCACTATCACTTCCAACCAACCACAGGCGTTCGTGACGGCCACTTTCCGGGCCGCTTCTGCTACTAAATTGGCTACAGACCGCTCGCATAGCGAGCTTTTCTATCCCTTAAACACATCGCAATGTACAATAAAAAAATACCTGTTGTACGAGAGCGGTTCGATAAGTACCCGTATTTGACGTTCCTGAGGGAAGTTAATGTTATCATCGTGTGCTACCATCTATCAAACGACGGCACAATAAATTTCAGACTGATTGATAGGTTAAAGGCGAAGATGGTCCCATCGGCCGGAAAGGTCATGGCGACGATTTTTTGGGATGCGAACGGCGACATCCTCGTGCACTTCTTAGAAAAAGGAAAAACGATCACTGGACAATACTATAATGAGTTATTGGATCGCTTCGACAAAAAAATGAAGGAGACACAGCCACATTTGACGAAAAAAAAGGTGCTACTTCACTACGATAATACACCAGCAACACCAACAAATTTACCTCAAACGAGGAAGTCATCGCCGAGACTGAGGAGTATTTTGGAGAGTTCGACAAATCCTACTTTTTGGACGATTTAATTTGGTTAAAGATGGAATCACAGTTTGTTTATGCTATGAAGGTGTTTGTCCATAAAGTAAAGCCACCGTACATTTTAGAAAATCTATTACATTAATCAGAGAAATCTCAGACACAACCTAAATTTTGCGATGCCAGTCCACTAAACAGCCCTTTTCCAGAAAAGCTTCACATTTCATGCTGTCAAGTTATACAACTCTACATATGAAATGTGTCGCAGTAAAAGAATAGTACCTTTCAGGAGACTCGTTAAGAAACAGCTGATGGGATATTAATAGTTCAAGTGTGCATTTGTTAATTTTTTTTCTTTTTCTGTTTCATATTACTCTGTTGGCTCGTGTGTGCGTGTTGTCAACACGTTATTCATTCAATTCATTTACTTTTTCTTCTTATTATTACTATTGTTTGTTTGTGTATCGAGTTTATCTATGTTACTCTTTCACACACAGTGAGGTTAAGTGTAAGAGTAGCCATTTGGCTAAACTTATTATTATTATTATTATTTAAAAAATGGCAGGAACGGTGGGAAAAGTGTATCTTTCTAAAAGGGGATTGTTTTGAAAAATAAAAAGAAATTTTTTGGAAAAATGATTTCTAACACGGGTACTATTAGACCGCCCTCGTAAAACTATAATTTCTCCCCGTTGCACACAATTCTTCCATGCTTAAACTCACACTGTATCTTCATAACTTCTTACGCAAGTTTTGCCTAATACTATTTCGCTTTCAAATATACACAGCTTCACAGCTACAAAATCGTCTCATTTGTGATTTTGAAGACAACAGTTTTCATATTTTTTTATACTCTTTAGAAATAACAATAATGCTGTTGATGAAACGATCCCTAAAAGACAAAAACCAGAAACAAGTATAAGAATTCAGTCCAATTATTTCCGTGACAATAAATCACAATTACAATCGCGGAAAGGTAAAGCAACTTTCGTTCGAGGCAAATTTGCGGAGGATTTAAACCGACTATAAAGTATCTCTGCTCTGCTAGAAACGGTACCGTATAGACAGAACCAGATTTCTAACAGTACTTGTTCTCTAAATAACACCCGGTATACTATCGCAATGGTGCATCATTTCATTTTGTAAGTACTTCAGGAGAGACATACATTACGAAGATATTTATCTTTGGTCGTAAAACCTCACTAAAGTGCGCTCGCAGGACGTGAAAGTGCTTATTTTGAATAATTAGCCTTGTTACGTCAAATTGTGGAAAAATGATCAAGATCGGTGATGATGTATTGAGTTTATCGTGGAATGTAGCGCGAAGAGTTAATTAATTTAGCACGGTACTGTCCCAGATTGAAGTGAGCATTCTTGATATTGTTGGTAACACTATTCGTTATGTTTAGTCAGCATAGTCTGTATGACCTTTGCTCTCAGGTTAAGTCTTTTGCGACTATACCGATCACGATTCTCCACTGCGAATCACTTGTCTATTGTGGCTCACATTTATATTTTTCCCAGTAGCTCCAAATTTTATAGCTTATTTGGAAAAATACTCCACAAAGTGTATTGAACCTGACTTTGTCAATTGCATAAAATGAACTAACCGTTTCGTCTTCTTCCATACACAGTCTGCACCCAGGCTCTTCAGCAATGCCTAGGTTGTTCATGAGGTGACGCAATCTGCAATGACCGGTGTACAGTACCGCTAAATCTTTAAGACTATTCCTATTTTGCCGCAGAAGTGAGCATGTTACCTTCCTTGTTAACATTTGAATCGTTGCTTTATCATGGGTTAGCCCTGTTAATCTCTCCCCACCACCGTTACTACTACTACTACAGTCGTATTGTACGTGATCGCGATAGCTGGCTCAGGACCTAAGAATGCTGTGCCATCCCCACTCTGTGCCAGAATCTCGACTGTTCCATTTTCCTTCAAACCAGTGTTTCGTAGTATTCATATAAAGGCTCCTCTACACGTTGGCCAATGCATTGGCAAGGACATTGGACCATCTGTCCACATGTTGGAACTGTTGGATGGACGGTCAGCTTGTTTCGACGCAGGCCAATATGAACAACATGGAGATCATGAGAGTTGCAGGATTCCAAATACAGTTTTCGGTCTGCTAAAGTTCTCTGAATTGAAAAACTTGTTCGTTACTCATCGTCACCATTATGTACTATCAAATACACAATGAACAGTCACAAAATCTCTAAGCACCGCAGAACAAAAGCACTTAAAAACACCCTTGCCCTACAACAGCTGATCACATACTAGGCCAGTGAATCCCCAACGTGTGGACAAGAATACCTGCGTCCGCCAGTTCCAAGGCCAACGCCTTTGATGCGTCTTGAAAAACCGACACCACGACGGATCGGTCGCCAACTAATTTCTAGCTTTGCATAGATGTCAAGTAAGTGTGTTTGGGACAAGAATCCAGGTGACGTTTTTTCGGAAATAAATACAAACGTCATTAAAAATCGATATGACTCTTTTGCGCTTTCGAGAGCAAATGCCCTTGTGGCAATGAAGAATTGAAGACTGGTCGGTGGGATACGCGTGTCTCGGGAGAGAAGGGGGGCACGTCTCCATAATTCAGGTATAGCAAGGTAATTTTAGCACCAAGATTTTATTGAAAAAACGACAGACTTGGGCGTCTAGGGGGGCTCTAAGTCCGCCGATGAGCGAGATGAAGGGAACTTCAAATGAACGGCTATGCAAGGCAATAAGGAAGCCTCGGGTCGTAAAATTCCGCTTTCATATTTGACATTTCTTTTGTTACTCCCATGTTAAGACTAATAACAATAAGCGAAGGAACTATTGTGTCCTATATAAAAAATTAAATGTTTTCTGTTCATGTAACTAATTGACTGAATAGTATAATATCGAATATTATATCTTACTTTAATTTGCATATCCTCAAAGCACTGCTTTAATTTTCCAGACGACTCATCTGTTTTTCGCATTACAAAATGTAGGACACGTAAAGTCAGATGTACATATGTGTATCGCATAACAGTTTAGATGCGTTTATATGTTTGCTAGCCTTGTGTCGTTATAACGTTATTTCAGAACTACTACGAATAAAGTTCCATAGACTTTTTACTAGTTTCTGAAGTGAGGTTTTTGAAATCACATAAATACAATATTATAAAATATCAAAAAATTGAAATTTCAATGAAAAAAAAAACAGATGGAAAAATCTAATACAAATAACCAAATATGAACTTTGGGGTCCTAATTCCCGAAAAAGAAATTGTGGTTTTGCCTGGAATTAGAAAATTCACGAGTGCTCAAAAACAATTCTGATTTTTTAATAATGCTCTTTAGCTCAAAAATTCGAAAATCCCGAAGACTATAAAAAAAGAAAACTCTTCTCCACATTTGAAATAGTATGTATATAATAATAATAATAAACGTCTTTATTTCCAAATAGACTGATTTATATAAAAAATAGCCAAATACGGGCGAAGTTCAGCTGTAGCTGCTCTTCCACTTAACCCGCTATAAAAAAGTCTGTACAAAAGGTGAGACCTACTTATTCTACACATTACAAATACTAAATGTATATGCAGTGCTTACTTTAATACATCTACTATAAAATAATCATAAACTTCTATCAATATTTTCCTGAAACACGGTTACTTCTGCTGGGATAAGAGATATTATTAATATATATAAAATTTCGTCACTTGAAGCTTATGGGCGAACATGAGCCTATCAGTTTTCGGAGCCTACTAGTCTCCGAGATTATCAGTCTTCCGAACGGCATGGATCCGCCACAAAAATAGCATCATAACCGACCTTTGAGGGTCTCTCCACCGCCCACTAGCTTCGACGCCGCTCTCTACCGTAACTGGCAGTACGTTCAACTGTTCGTCGTTATCGATTGTGTACGCACCTACCACCCGTGCTCTTGACATTAAATGCCAACATACTCAGCGGCAGAACACGGCAAGCCGACCATGATCAAATGTAGTAAAATCCAACAGCCCGCCCGCCCTCAATGAACGGCACGGACCGAGAAACAATTGAATGGGCTGATGTGATGGCAAGGCACAGCAAGCCGTGGAACGTATCGATCCGGGAACGAACGCCGGAAGGGTGAGAGGGATGACCAGGGGATTCAGGGGAGGTTTGACGCCATCCACGGCAGCATTTACGCACTTGTTGAGCCAAAGGGTCCGATATGGTCCAGTGAAACAGTTAGTCGCAGTAAGATGCTATAAAATTATTTCGATGTAATTTAAGCAAGCAAGTACGTACTTGTTACCTCAGAAGGACTGATTATGGCCCAGTCTTATTAGCAGTATAAAAGAGCAATCATAAAGAAGAATATGGCTACTATCAAGAAGATTAAGACACATTTGAATATCAATTCCACGGTACTATGAAGCATAATTATTGGAAGACGGAAATAGATTTGCTGCTGAATTATTCCATTTGGGATTCAATAAAACCTTTATCATGTTCAATCGTTATATAATGCATGCATTAAAGGATGCGGTAAGAAAAAACAAAATTTTACGTTAAGATATCAAAAAAATATCAAAACTCCAGAGTTAATTCTTACATAGTTTTTTCATAATCATTTTTATACTTCCCACGCCTTTTGGCGAGGAAGTATTGTATTCCCCATAAATTTTAAAAATTGCGACACGAAAAGTCGTCACAGTGGTGACAGGGTTATCAAACACGAACTGAGATCTTTAAAGTACCAACCTATAGCTGCTATACACTCTCACAGTTGTCGATTCTAGTAAATTGTTGGCGCTTTGTGACGTCTTATTTCAGTAGATCTCATACCTCGAATAGAGAATAGTTGCTATGTCCTGTCCATGTTTGACTGTATGTGGTCGGATGAACGAATGCAGCATGTTCTACCCATATGTATCGCTATCGATTTTTGCACATACCGCGTATGTGCGCGATACGGACATCCTCGATCAATACTAAAGTGGCGGTGGAAGACTTTTCTCCTTTAGCGTTTCATTCACTAAATGCTGAGCTGCACAGCAGGCATAGGCTGCTTGCTGCGTTTTCGACCAAGCCACACCAAATGTGTTTGCGTAAGGTTAGAAGCGAAAGTATGGTAGAGCTGGGTGGATTCTGAACGAATCATTTGCAAAAGAGCGATATTACAGTAGGACGCGGAAGAATCGATTCTGATAATCTCGAATTGATTAACGATTAACATAGTCAACCATATGCGGTATTCCGACGTCCAAAATTGGAGCTGAAGGATACTATCGTTATTTGGTTCTGCTACTGTCTTCTAGGTGGCGCTAGGTCTTCAATCCATTTTTGGGCTCTCTGATTCCTACTTTTATTGAATATCTTCAGGTGAAATACGCTAATCTCAAGGTGATTTGAAGGTGAAGATAGTTTGCTTAAATGAAACTCCTATTTTGGTTTCTGGAAATGTAAAGAGCGGGAAATTTTACGTTAAACATATGATCCTAATGGGTATTTGATGGTATCCAGAAAGTAGAGAAAGGGTAAAATAATATCCCAAAAATGCGTTTCATAAAGAAAAATGAATAAAGCTGTAAGATCTGAAAAGATGCAGCTAATCGTGTCATTGAATGTGACCTTGACATGATCTTTAAGCTCATTTGACAGACAGTTTTCTTAAATGGAAACCCTTACTCTTGGCACCGGAAATACAAAGGGCAACATAAAGTATGTCCATGACCTTGACTTTTTTGCGGGGACATTAATTTCAAATTTCTGAAATGTAAATTGGGGTCAATTTTAAGCTCAAGTAATGGGTGATTTTTTTGCTAGTATCTTCTTGGCAACACTGTTTTTGACAAATGACGCGTGAATCGTCTCTTGTGTCATTATCAAACTTCATGCTCGGTTAAGAGAGTGCATCGAGCACTGCTTCCAATTTATGGGCAATTTGGTCGGCCTACTGAGGGAGCTATTCGGAAGCTTGTGACTAAATTTCGAACCCAGTTTACATTATTGGACATTAAACCACCAACACGCAGACGTAGAGTGAGGACTGAAGAAAATATTGCGGCTGTATCCGCCAGTGTTAGTGATGACCGTGAAATGTCGATACGCCGCCGTTCGCAGCAATTGGGCCTCTGTTACTGCACTACGTGGAAAATTTTGCGACAGGATTTGGGTGTAAAACCTTATAAGATACAGCTGGTGCAAGAATTGAAGCCCCACGACCTCCCACAACGTTTCCAATTTGGTGAATGGGCGCTGGCAAAGTTGGATGAAGATCCACATTTTTATCGAAAAATTGTGTTCAGCGACGAAGCTCATTTCTGGTTGAATGGGTACGTTAACAAGCAAAATTGCCGCATCTGGAGTGAAGACCAGCCAGAAGCATTGCAAGAGCTACCAATGCATCCCGAAAAAATCACTGTTTGGTGTGGATTATTGGCCGGTGGCATCATCGGGCCGTACTTCTTCAAAGACGACAATGGCCGGAACGTAACTGTGAATGGCGAGCGCTACCGTGCGATGATAACTAACTTTTTTTTTGCCCAAAATGGAAGAGCTGGACTTGGCTTGCCACATGCCACACCGCACACGAAACAATGGCCCTATTGAGAGGCGAGTTCGGTGAACAGTTTATCTCACGTTTGGGGCTCGTCAATTGGCCGCCTAGATCGTGTGATTTAACGCCGTTGGACTATATCTTGTGGGGCCATGTTAAGGCTAATGTCTACGGGGATAAACCAGCATCGATTGATGCACTGGAAGCCAATATTGAAGCATTTATTCGTGAGATACCGGCCGATATGTTGGAGAGAGTGTGCCAAAATTGAACCTTGCGCATGGGCCATCTAAAGCGGAGCCGCGGCCAACATTTACATGAAATAATCTTTAAACATTAAATTATATCGACCGCTCTATCGACTCAAATAAAGATTTAATCGTTTTTTCAAGTTTTTTGTGTTTTTTTTTTGAAAATCAAATCCTATACCTTAAAAAATCACCCGTTATATCCTTGCCGATGAACCTGACAATGAACTTCCTCATTTTAAGATCAGACAAATTTTCACATAAACTCCTTATTTTTTGTCGATGATATAGAAAAGACAAACACCGAAACTAATTTATTGTTGCATAACATGTTGGTTAAAAAAGTTCATTGCCAAAGTAACTACTGCATTACTTTGAACATTTATTTATTTCTCCGTCACACTAATGCAAAATGAATGACCTATAATTTACACTACTTCCACGCGAGCAGAGCTGCGGATTTAGTCCAGTTGATAATATAACGGACCAATCATAGTTCCTGAAGAAAAATTCTAACTCTTTGAAAGCATGTGTCTTATTTTGAGGAGTAACTTGCGGTCTAACCAGCAATGAAATAATTTACATAGCTCATCCATCACATTAACGTGGGTTCTACGATGTGTTTTGTAATTGCGGGAAGTAGAATCACAGTATGAACCATGAACGAATTGAAATCATGGAATCGAATCACGAAAGGAACTGTTTGGCCCAGCTGTAAACTATAGACACCACCGGGTTGTCATATTCTGTTGTTAGCGCTCGTATAATGTAAATATTTGTTTTATAGTTTTCATGCCTAAGTTGGCTGGTGGATTGCCGGCAGCAACGGCCGGTTTATGGTTTATGTAACCGTCCGTTAATGAGTAATGACTCAAAATAAAAATCCTGTCCCAGTGCTTATGAATCACTTGTCGAGCTTCGACAATAGCGTGGAGAGTGTTATTTTATAAGCCGATGACATATGTCTTTTTAATAGATAGTTTAAATACGTTTGTTATATTCAGTTTCTCAAATTCATTCGGAATTCAGAAAATGCCGTAATTCCTAATTGTGTCTATACTTACTCAAGACGGATTGCTCAACAGTTTTTTATACAGGGTTCGGCGTAATAAACAAAACATCTAAATTGATTAAAAGCTTGTTTTTATAAGACTTTTTTTTATTTTTCGTTTTTTTGCCTGTAGGGCCGTCGCCACAGACAAGCCGACAGAAATGAGGGACACGCTTGTTCATGATTTTCTTGTCACATGACATCCAAAAAACATAACAGCTACTTTTTAAAAATTTTGTGATTACGATATTTCCTCGTCAGTGGCGTGAGAAGTAAGTGTCAATCAGACATTGACAAGCATGCGAGAACCGTTACAGAAACAAACCTAATAAAACATGAGGAGCAAGTCTATTATAAGGCAGACTTGACAAGCTGTAATTTTCATCCATGCTTAGCGAACAGTCAGCAAATTGGTAATAAATAATTTCATAAAAATTCTCACAAGGGTATTTGCGTTTTTTACGTTTTACCACATCAATGTCATAAGTAAAAATGCTGTTGTTGCATCCGTTATCCAATGGGGCTCTGAGGTAGTGTTTCTTTATTATGTCTTTGCACTTAGTGAGAAAGCGTTAAACAAGTCTCGTTTACGCATGGTTTCTATAGGATATTACAGCATTGATTAATGTATTCTACCTGAAGATAACCTACCATATACTGTATCAAGGCGTCCTAAAGGGGATCTCAAAGCCACTAGGCGCCTTATACCAGACAGTAGCAAAACTTACAATGAATTTAGAAATCTACTTTAAGAAAAAAGTGTTTGGTTCTGCTATCATCTGAAAGATTGCTTTAGAATCTTCACACCCTTTTGGCTACTCTTTAGGCATCGATTAACGTATACCTTCTCAGGTATTTCTGTAAGAAAATTCAGCATACATACTATGAAGAAAGAGGGCCGAAGAATAGATTGGTCAGTTCTGTGTATTCTCAAGCGTGTCATTGTGAAAATTAGCAAACATGGTTTGAAGAAAAGAATCCGAAAAATATGTCATTGAGGAACTCCTTATTACATCTCTTCGCCTGTGTTTTTGTTACATTAAATCAGCATACATATTACATAGAAAAGTTGTCCAATAATAGCTGCTTGAAGAACTCCTATTGCAAGTTTTAACTCAGGTGTTTTCATTAAATAAAGTCAGCATAAATATTATGAAGAAAAGATGTCTAAAGTAGATCATTGGGGGACTCTATGTTTTTCCAGATGCTTTCGCTACATAAAATCAACAGAACAACGGCATCAAATGTATTTGTGAGGAGATATAATAAAATGTCTCTTCCTTGTTCCAGGTTCCTTGGACCCCGAAGAGCTGTCCATCGAGCAGCAGCAGCAGCAACAACACTCTTCCCCCCATCCCCACTCACCCTCGGGCAGCAGTCACGTGGCCACAGAACGGCACACTCCCCAAGAATCGGCCCTTTCGCCCAGTGTCAGAGAGGAGGAAAACACCAACCACAGTACCCTCAGCATGTACCCCCAGCAGCACGCCGGCACCAACAACAACATGACCACGAAGGTAAAAGTTCTCTTCTTTCTCTTTGCTTTCTTCATTCCTTCTTCCGTTTCCTCTTCCCCTTTTCCCTTAACATTGTCTATCAAAAGCTACTGAGATACCTTTACAGCACCAATAGCTATTCACTCTCGTAGTGGTCGATTCTGCTAATAGATAGATCTAAAGTATTTGCTTGGAACTTATACCTTCGATCGAGGATACTTTGTTCTGCTTGCGCTCATTGTCCAACCTAGAGACCATGCCTAGGCCGTGCTGATGATAGCCAATAAGCATGAATCGGCAGTACATGGTTAGTCTTCTGTTGGTTGGCAGTATTTTTTCGTGTTTAATTATCATTGTTATTATAGCTCCAGCATCGAGGGGGAGGCAGTTACAGTCCCAGCATGCAGATGTCCCAACAACAGGGGGGTAGCCCCATGGGTGGCATGGTGCATTCCCCATCTGCGGTGAACCAATGGTTGCTGTCTAGCGGGGATAAGCCCATGTACCCGGCCATGTTTGGCCTCTTGCAGGGTAGTGCGCAGAGCCCACAGCAGCAGTATCCCTCAGCGACGCCCAGTCCGGCGGGGACGCAGTACGACGAAAGGTAGGTACTACGACAAATTATGAAATACATCCACGCTTTCCCTCTTACCATCCAGTAGATTGACTCTGCACTTTCTAACGTTGTCATCAGACCGACAAAAGTTAGCTACGAACATACATAATAGAAAAATTAAGTAAGCCAAACAGTCAATCCTCACCCATTCGATAATGCTAGAAATTTCTTTCCAGCACTACCGAAACTATCGCTCATCTGGCAACGTTGCTGAACCACACTAGTCCGCCACGCGAGTGGTGCGTGCTGAGCGCTCAGGCATAGGCAGTCCCGTGCGAACGCGAACCATACGCGACGCGTCTGAATATTCCTTTGTTTTAAGGGAAAATTTGAGACGTAATAATACAAGTTTCTTAACTTCTTCCCAAACTTGCAACTTTCTGGGCTGTCTAGATCTACTACTGTATACACCTTTGAACAGCCTTTGTACGTAATAGACCTACGCAGCGCAAAATGAAGGCAGGTTTTCTCTGAGATCGAAAAGTGACGCCTGTAAAATCCTTCGATGATCAAATCGCTGACAGAAAGATAACATTTGATACATTTTGTTACAGATCACAAGCTGAACAATTGATGCTCACGATGGAATGTTCCAGCAACCTAGCCCTGAAACAACCCCCATCCTACCCCAGCTGTTCGGCAACGAGCACAAGCCTTCAACTGGAGATGCAACAGCAAGAGCTTGCGTATACCCGTGTAGGACAGCCTTTAGCCAAGTATCAATGGGAATCGCAGGATTACGGGTCACCTCAGAGCACCACTTCATTGGTGGTTCCAGGACCATCGAATCTGATACCCAAGCAGGAACCGTTCACCACCACTTGTAGCGGGGAGCTAGGATCAGGGGGTAGCGGGTATTCCGCTGGGGTGCAGTTGGCGGAGTACAACCCCTCGACGAGTAAAGGGCATGAAATACTCAGTCAGGTATGTAACTTAGTTACTCTAATACATTGACCATCAACTAAGAAACAAGTTTCCTCTTCGTAATGGCCTTGAGCTTCTATTGTACATAATACGAATAAAAACTTTAATATATTGTTCCAGGTGTACCAACAGAGCCCCATTCCACTAAAGCTAGTACCAGTAAAACCGAGGAAGTATCCGAACAGACCCAGCAAAACGCCGGTGCACGAGCGACCTTACGCGTGTCCTGTGGAGAACTGCGACAGGAGATTTTCAAGGTCAGACGAACTGACGAGGCACATCAGGATACACACGGGTCAGAAACCGTTCCAATGCCGGATCTGCATGAGGAGCTTTTCTAGGTCAGACCATCTGACCACACATATTCGGACACATACTGGGGAGAAACCTTTTTCATGTGACGTATGCGGAAGGAAGTTTGCCAGGAGCGATGAGAAAAAGAGGCATGCAAAGGTAAGAAATCGTGAATACTACACCATATCTAAACCCAAGAAAGAGTGAAATACAGCAAATACTGACTCATCAATAGGTGGACATTGCAGCGCTCATTGGTGAATTTGATATCGGATCGATCTTTCAGTCTTGAACTAAAAGAGTAGTTATACCGAGGAAATATAGTCAGACAACGCGAATAGATTAGAAAGAGATAGATTGATCAAACTAAAAACATGGCGTCCACAAAACATCTGGTGGTGTCTAATCACATGTTGTTGTTGTTGTTTGGCAAGAGATAGAAAATCATTTTAGAATGAATTTATTGTCTATCACTTTCAGCGGAATATTGATCATTTTTTGTTTAAATTTACTTTTGTTCGGATATTTATCCAAGCTGGGGATATTTATTATCCATTTGAAGTTCACGGAATATATTTTTCATTCAATATGTACGTTTTACGGTACAAAATACTATATTTATGCAAGTCTGCCGATCAGAGCAATCACAAAAGATAGCCGACATTCTTATATTCTTTCACATAATGGATCATATAGTACAGAAGCTTAATTAGTTAATAGACCTGGCAAGCATATTTTAGCTAATGTGATCGTTAAAATTCGTGCTGAGTTAAATATTTTCTACTAGTGTGCATAATATTTTGGAAAATGAATCTAGGGAATATGCAATAAGATAACTGTTATATAGGTCTTTTCACGGTTTTTAGCAAGTCAAAGTCAAACTGTATACGCAGCTGTTTGTTTGTGTAAGCTCACAGGCATACGTGTTTAGTTTTGCCTCACCACCTTTGGTCTCGTCTCGTCAACTTATGGGTCTTCTACATTTATACTTGTCACTGACAGTATGACAAGTTGCTTCTCATCGGCGTTCGATTTGAGTTGATGTCTGTGTTGGAACGTTTAAAGTTAGTTACAACAGCGGTTTTCTGTTAACTGCATTGATGTGTGTGCTTGGGCAGTTTGCAGTAACCCCGTGGAAGTTACGTTGGCGTTCTACGGTAAGCATAAGAAACATGAAAAGAGATCTAGCTCAGTATAAATGTAGCAGTTTATAAACATTTTCTCCCACTTTGGCAACACTGCGTGGCCGCTTTCTCAATAGATGCCCGGCCGTTGCACGTAGATCGCTATGTTGTAACCCAGTAAAGCAGGTGAAGCTCAAGGTTTAATGGAGCCTCCCACGAGATTTCAACAACATTCCACTCCTGGTATAACTACTATTGAACTATGTACTAATTCGTATAGTTTCCATGCACATGCTCTAGTCTAAGATCCTCAAAGAGTTTTATCTTGAAATCTAGCTCCTCACACTCAAAGGCAACATGGAAAACCGTTCTGTTACACTTCCACATTACCTGCACTTGAGAGTTCCATCGTTTATCCACATTTTGTACCTATATCCTTTCAGAGCCTTATATTGCATTAGAAGTCCCGTTGCATTTGGATCATAAACTTCTAACGAATCAGTAATTTTCTGTTGAAAAGTTTTCTGTAAAAGTGAAATGAATATAAACATGCTAATTCAGCACTTGAGAGCTATTTTTTCATGTTTATGCAAGGATATTAAACGGTATCTCACTGAATTTACGTTCATCTAAAGTGAGAGACTGTAAAGACAGTGATAAAATAGTGATAACAATCTGTGAGCCAGACATTGTTAGGAAAACCGTATATAATAAAACTATAGACATATTTACTGGACCTCTAGAATGTTGCCCACATGACTGGTGATATTTATTATATTCTATCAAAGACATAAGAAAAGTGTTAACTACAAGTTGCAAATGATGCGTTAAAAAATAACGTATCCCCTTGGTTGGTTATTCGTGATAAATGAAGAAAACGTCGAAGTTTGGTAATGACACATTCACTCAGGCACCGCTTAAAATAATAGCTGATGATTTACGAGCAAGTTAGCAATTTCTTCCGATAAACATAACCGTGAAGGTCCTCTCATTCTAAAACGTGATTCTTGAACATGTAATACCGGGAACTTGGCGATATTTGATATCCTTGATGCATGTGTTGGCGAATAAAAAGCCGCGACATCCACACTGGAAAAATCTGAATGGAAGAAAGAATTTTATACTGTAAGCATCAGCAAAGGCAAGTCGTAAATCCATACAGTTTCTTCAACCGCTCTTTCAGGACCTCTTACCTTTGCATCTATATAACTACTTGATATAAACAAGCAGATTCTTCGATGCATCCAAATAAACTGACAGTTTACAGGGTGTTTCAGTTTATTGTTGCATAAGTTTAAGATTCGATAGAACTTTTAAAATTAATGCATAAAGTCTATATAAACGTGGGTCGAAAAATGCGTGGCTTCCGAAATACAGGGTGTTTAAATTTACTTTTTAAAATAGTTTTTTTTAAATATTTCGAACAATACGAACCATGGGCATAGTTTTACTGTAGCCGCTAGAGAGCGCTCTCTACTGTACCTGTAGTGTATTAAAATGACCAAAAATTTGTTCTTAGTGCAATTTTTTGCTTTTTGAATAAAAAAACTGATTCTTCGCACTTTTCTGCATAAAAAAGCTCTCCTGTGAGTTTTCGTTATAGTTGGCCGTTTTTGAGATATTTCGATTTTTAAGGTTCGATGCATTTTTAATTATTTATGGGAAAATAATATTTTTTTTTACATATTCTATTTGGGCATTACAGGTAATTAAGATGATCGTTTAGATTGTGTTTTTAAACACAGCAATAATTCCTATCGCCAAATAAACACAAAAAACATAATATTAATTTGTTTAATTTTCCAATATTATTTTTAACAAATTAAATTAATTATTTACAACTAAAATGCTATTGGATAGTTAGGACAAACATACAAAATCTAAAGTAGTTGCTCAAAATGTGAACCCAATTGTTCAATACACAATTCACATCTACGAATGATCGAACGTGGTATATCATTATTCAAATAAGGCCTTATTTCATCACAAGCATTCCTGACTCTGTCTATTAGCATATCTCCTATGGTTACGGAAGTCTGGTACACTTTTTCTTTTAGAAATCCCCACACAAAGAAATCTAATGGATTTAGGTCAGGGGATCGTGGAGGCCAGACGACTGGTCCTCCACGGCCAATCCATCTTTCTGGATAATTTTCGTCCAGCCAGTTTATAACTATTTTCGAATAATGAGCTGGACAACCATCAAGCTGGAACCAGGCCAATCTTCTTAAATCTAACATAACATCATCCCACATATTTGCATGTTCAGCCTTTAAAAATTCCAAGAAGGTCGTAGCATTTAACCTTGCAGGCAAAAGGTAGAGTCCAAATAGTCGATTACGGTAGATACCAATACACACGTTCACACTAAATTCATGCTGAAAATTTCTTTCCCGAACTGCGTGCGGATTTTCATGCGACCAAATATGTTGATTATGAAAATTTACCACTCAACGTCGAGTGAAGCATGACTCATCGGTCCATAAAACGTTACTTAAAACTCCCTATTCTTATCAGTTCTATCAAGAATCCACTGACAAAATGTGATTCTTCGTTCTCCGTCCCCTGGCTGTAGTCCTTGCACAGGATGCAAATGGTAAGGACGTCTATGGTCATTTCTAAGAACGCGGTGAACATAGCTTGCTGAAATTCCCAAGGCACCAGAAACTCTCCTAACACTTGTGGTCGGATCTCTATCAAACTCACGCAGAATCATACGGGTAAATCTGCGCTGGCGAACATTTATGTTTTGATCCCTTTGGAGATTTTCAAAACCATTTTCAATTATTTGGCAATGCACTCTTACAAATACTGAGCGAGTTGGATGTCGTCTGTTTGGAAATCTTCGTGCGTATTCTCTGGCTGCTTCTGCTGCGTTTCCATTTACAAAGCCATACACAAAATGAATATCCGCTAAATCTTGATTGGATAATAAAAATGGTATTTTTATAAAACTTACCAAAAAAAACAGGTAAAAGAAACTAAATTTCGTGCATTCACAATTGCAAAAACGTTTCAGGTTTCAACAGACAACAAAACTAACTGTCAACTAATTGACGTTTAACCTTATTCTGCTTTCAATTTCAAAAATGTTTGCAGCCACAGCCTACTTCTAAAAATTATCGAGATACTGACTTCTTAACGTTATTTTATCATAAATAATTAAAAATGCATCGTACCTTAAAAATCGAAATATCTCAAAAACGGCTAACTATAACGAAAATTATGTTGAAAAGTGCGAAGAATCAGCTTTTTTATTCAAAAAGCAAAAAATTGCACTAAGAACAATTTTTCGGTCATTTTAATACACTACAGGTACAGTAGAGGGCGCCCTCTAGCGGCTACAGTCAAACTATGCCCATGGTTCGTTTTGACGTACCAAAAAACCCTTGTATACCAATTTTCACTGTTATACATCAAATATTGTTCGAAATATTTAAAAAAACTATTTTATAAAGTAAATTTAAACACCCTGTATTTCGGAAGCCACGCATTTTTCGACCCATGTTTATATAGACTTTATGCATTAATTTTAAAAGTTCTATCGAATCTTAAAGTTATACAACAATAAACTGAAACACCCTGTATATTTATTACTTCATCATAGGCGGAGGTGTCGATAACACTACAGTGTACATCGTACTGATGAGCCTGAATAAAGACTAATCATCAATGAATAACCTACTTGACGCATATCTCCTTTGTTCCAGGTCCACCTCAAACAGCGCATGAAGAAAGAATCTAAGCTAGCCTCAAGCACTTCAACGAGTAGCAGCGGAGGCAATGGTTCCCAGCAGCAACAACCTTCAACGTCCTCCCACCAAGTTCCTCCCCAGCATAGTCCCTCCACCCACCACCATCACCATCATCCCCACTACCATCCGCATGTGCCCTCCTCCACTTCAGGCTCAAGTGGTGGGGCGCCGACCGACGACCAACTGGGACTCGCCACGGCCGTCACGAGCACCCTGTGAGAACAGCTCCCCGACCGTCCCCCCTCCGCTCAGGAGATGGGAGGCGGTGACTTAGTGCTGTTGTGCTCCTCCCAGCCAGGGGAGGTCTTGGACCTAGAGAGGACCAGGATCATTATCGTGCAGATCGACTAGGCCGCGATTTGCGATATTACATGTGCGGTAAGGGTTTTGGAATAGACTAGCCAGATAGTTAACCAATCTTGATTGTGCAATCTATCTTCTCAGATACCTCCAAAAACACAAATAAAATCACTCATTTGAATAAAAACAAGTGTCAAAAGATGCGTGATATACACTGAATCTTTAGACAGTCATTTGATTTGCCGGTGACTAGAAAACACAAAAGCAGATAGGCAGTATTACTATCGCACGGATTAGAAAACTTAATACAGTAGTTATACAATTTGACTAACTTTAAAGCTACTCCAACATTGTTATTATAAAAAATCCTGAAACACGAATCTTAAAATGTATAGCAAAAATCCATAGATTAAAAATTAACTCAAATTGTTATACCTTCATCGATCCTACTATAGTGAGTGTACTACCCGCTATACCACATTTGGCAAGTATTTCGTAAAATTGCGGCCTAAGTCCCAACGACTCCACTAAAGATACCTGAAAATGATCTCGTAGGCTTGTGTAAGTCCCGTATGTCCAAGTCTGTGCCATGTTGCCATGTGTTTTCATTATTATAAAATGTACGATGTAGAAGTTGCGAAGGCCAACGATAAAATGTGGAATTCACATTGCTTACCGACCAGAATAATGAACAATCATGTGTAAAATCTCAAATGATCGTTAAAGGAGAATGGGCATTTTGCAAGGGATACTGGTGTCCATGAATTTGACCTCCACCATAACCTTGATGGTCAAATCAAGGTCAAGGCGTTTTTTTTAATGGGGCTCACATTTTTGACCTCGGAAATGGATAGGACAGAAAATTTTACATTCAGACATGGCCTTGAACGTCGACGGTCACTTTAAAAAACGTCACGACGAGTTTGAAAAAATATCCGGAATCTTTCTGAGAATAAAGCAAAAAAAAAGGACCCGAAGGGAGCAGCAGCTTCGCCTTTACTCTGGCTATTCACTGATGACCTTGAACTGACCTTTACCATGACCTTGATGGTCCAACCAATGCCAGGTCAATTTTCTTTAATATATATATTCTATACTTTTGCCTCGCAAATGGATCGAGTAAAAACTTTCATGTTCAGACATGGCTTTGGGTAAATAACATTTTGATCTTTGATTTCCTGGTCAAGGTCATCGTAACAAACCTGTTTGATTGGTGGAATGAGGTTTTAGGAAGGTTTCTGAACATCAAGCATAACACTAAGAACCT
This sequence comes from Acanthoscelides obtectus, assembly GCA_963669975.1. Classification (NCBI taxonomy): domain Eukaryota; kingdom Metazoa; phylum Arthropoda; class Insecta; order Coleoptera; family Chrysomelidae; genus Acanthoscelides; species Acanthoscelides obtectus. Next base: position 40,563,838 of record CAVLJG010000007.1, read on the forward strand.
CAAGTCAGAATTTATCCTGGCTATTCATTAGTGACCTTGAGACTGACATTGTCGAAGTCAAGACAAATATCTGTCTGATACCCTGTACTTCTGATAGATAAATAAAGCGGAAGCTTTGATGACGTCTTTTTTACCGTGACATGAATTCCCAGTTTCAAGGTCAGCAGTGTATAGCCAGGAAAGGTCCCTAAAATGTTCCATGATTTTCACCCAAGCTCATATCTGAAAGTAAATTTTTTGCTCTGTTTATTTCCGGGGTCATATGAACAAAACCATCTTGAGCTTGATTTGACCTTGAAGGTGACGGCAATGGTCAAATTCAAGGTCACAACTGAATAGCCAGGAAAAATCTTGAACCACTACTGATTTATTTGTACCGTACCCCTTGCATATTACTTTAAATCACTTTGTATGTTCTATTACTATTCCTTCGATTATCAGAAGCCACGTATTATTGCCCATCGTCCTTTAGCTTTTTATATACAGTAAGGTCCATAAGCCGTGAGTTTTCCAAATCGTAGCTTCGCAGACCTTACTTTAGGTTAGGTTTCCCCTAAAGTTGTTGTACATACAATATGTATTGTTATAAATACCGAGTCTCAGCCATTTTGAATGCTGCTGATATCACAGACTGAACCTAGATGCAGGTTGTCCATAATCGTTTTTCACAACATTTCGAAAAACATCTTTGAAATTACGCTTTCGAATTATGAGGCACCCTGTATGATAAATTTAGCGACGACTAAGAGTCGCGCGAACCCAGTTGTTATTTAGAATGAAATTAAATTTAAATCCTATTTTTGTATGTTTCAAAGTGATTGTTGGTCATTTGTATATTTTATTTTTACTATTTTTACGTGTTCTAAACACTACTAGATTTTTTAACATGTTAGAATGAGTAACAGAGCTTTAATTATCATTTTCCGGATTGACCAAAGAAGAAAATGCAAAAATTCCACAATATTTTGAGAAACGTATAGTCAAATAGCAAAATGGTAAAAAAATATTGGATGGGTGTTTTCGCTTGTAGTTAATTGAAAGTGACACCAGTGATGGCTAACATTTAAAAAAGTAATTGATTGATTACTGAAAAGTTGTTATTGCTATACCATAGTGGATGGAGGAGTAAAATAAGGAATATTTGATTTTCAACTTTGACCAATCCATTATATTTTAAAACGTTGCCAATTAACGCTGTTTCTTTGAACATTCCGAACTTTTTTTATTAATATAATAATTTATTGTACTAGGCGACAGTATGTATTTAAAAAAATGCTATATTTTCTTCAGAAGAAACTACTCGCCATGTATGTGTTTGTAAATAAATATTATTTATTTTTTGTTATAGTTTTAAATTCACAACAAAAGTTTTGAATAAATTACAGCAAACTTGTAATATAGCTTTCGTTCGTTCTACCACAGACGTTTCGTGCTATTTGGCAACTCCTCCGGATAGTTTGGGCTTGGTGACAACGAACGAAAGCGGATCAACTGTCCTCTATTCCGCTATATATATATATATATATATAGCTGTCACATGCCACTAGATTTTTTTGACAAATTGTTGTAGTTCGTTCAAAATCATCCAGTATAACCTTGTCTACATACATACGCACAGTTCTAATGAATCGCAAAACGACCCTAGAAAGATGTTTGGAAAACCTATCTTGAATGCCTTAAAGAAGTGTCTTGAAACTAGTAGAGAAAACTTTGCTAGAATACTTGATTTATGGAAAATATAGTTACCAAGCCTTTTTGATTTGCACAACCGTCGAGAAATTTGAATATGGGCATTTTATACGTATCTTCGTGACAATCACAATATCAACTCGATATTTTTCAGGATCACTGATCGCTCATTAATGAGTGTAGCCTCTACAAGATCTTGATAAATGGTGTCCTCTAGGCATCTGATCTTACCTAACAGAAATAGAACAAAGTTTTTTTCGATGTTTGTGCCGATCAAAATCGGAATAGTAGAAAAAGTTGATAGGATGTAAAAAATTACAAAACTTTCAACCGAATCCAGTGGTGCCATATATTTCCCCCACTCTAAAGAAAAATCCTGACAAAATACAATATTTTGGGCCTAAACTCTAAAAAAAGATGTTAAACTCAAGTATTTTGTACATTTAACGAAAATTTTGTATATAGTGCTGTACATAGAGAAATGTTACTTTAAATAATAACATCCACTAAGTTTGTACATATTATAGGTTTTTTGATTAAAAACTTTATGAAAAAAAAATGATCATCGGCTGTTGTATTGAATAAATAACTGTTGAATATTTACCGGTAAACTGTTTAAAATTCATGTGAGTATATTAAAGATCTTCGTTAATTTTGCACATATTGACTTTTATCTCTATTTTTATATCCTCTAAAAGATGTCACTGGATAAACTCTCCGACGAACTTGGACAAAAAACCGTAAACAATAGTGAATTAGAAAAACTATATTTTGTGAACTAAATGTGCATCCAAAAATTGGCAAAAGTTTTTGCAAACACAGGTTCTCAAATGTTCCATTACGAAGAGGTACATGGTATTGTAAATTTCTACGATGCTGGCTACGCTTATAGTAGATAGAAGATGAATTTTCTCCAAATAATGTATGGTAAGATGAAATCCAGCATATTTTCAAATCAAAACGAAATTGATTGTTTATACTGTTTATCTCACATATTCTAAAAGGGCTGGCCTGATAAAAATTCTTAAAAAAGATCATTCATGTAAAATCACATACCTTATTTGAAAATGCAATACTTTATTCAAAAATGCTAGAGATGTTTCAGTGGCATACGAAATATTCTTATCCTCTGTAAAGTCAACATATACGAGTTGCTTCGTCATTGGTGTAATTTGAAACCCCAAAAATTTTGCATGCATTGGTTATGCTGTTTGTGCCGCATTTACAAAAGTTTATCCTCCCATGAACTATTTTTCTCGATCTCGACATTAGAACTTCTACACCTTGTACGTGTATGTTTATAAAAACTTTCTGTACAATTTTTTGGATCGATAGGATGCGCTTATTTTTCGATATACTTTTGCGCTAAAAATGTCACTTTTTTAATAGTGCTTTTTAAAAAATCGAACTTCAAAAAACACACTGATGTGATCCAGAATTTAGAGAATTGATTGACGATTTTAAAAGGTATTTAACATGGAAAATGCCATTTTCGTCGGAAAGAGAAACCTATGTATAAAAAAAAGATGAGGCTGTATTGTTGTTAATGTGATATTTGCTCTTTCATGCCCAATGTTGCAACGCTGTATTTTCCTTTCCTGTCCACATTTGGAAACACACTGTTTCATTTACACTCGTTAATTTTATCGAAAAATGTATGGAAAAAATTGATGTACATGGTTGTGTCCTAAGATGTTGAAATCCTCTCTCACTCCAATCAACAAAATAAACCTGCTGAGTATATTCGCAAGACTTTTATTTTATCTTCCTCCTTTCCAACAAAACCCCATACTGGAAAAAGCAAAATTCAACGATATTAAAGAATATGTCGTGGCTGCCGAAACGTCAGTGATATATACATTTGAAGGCGATCTGTGGGTCAAAGATGTACAAGATGCATCAAGTAAGTTGACTGTGTACTTCCTTCGCAATGCTGTCATCAGTTCTTCCCTTGAGAGAAACTTCTGCCGTCGCAAATCATCGTGGCTATAAGTAATCCCGCGTGTATGACGATACTGACTTTAACAGCTAAATTCTGAAGGTAAATGTAAATCTATGATGGGAGTTGGAGTAAAGTAGTAAATATCCTAACGTCAAAAAAATTGGGATATACCCTCCCCATCCACAAATTTTAACCCCTACAAAAATGTTTAGTAAAATGGTCAGGAGCATCTGAAACTACAAGTATGGCCATGACCTTGTTATGATCGTCAAGGTCACTTTTAACGGGAAAGATCTATTTTTAATTCCTGAAATGCATATTGCGGACAATTTTGAGGTCAAATATATCCTTGCCGATGAACCTGACCATGACCTTGAAGGTCATGCTAAGATCAGATAAACCTCTGATTTTTTTTCGTTGGTAATTTATTATTGCAATAAAATCTCGGACACAAAATGTTTATTACAAAAGTAACTATTGTATTACTTTGAATATTGCATTTCCTTCTCCGAAACTAATCTCCTTCGCACCAATGGAAAACGAATGACATTGTTCACACTGCTTCCACTCTAGCGGAGCCGCGCTTTTAGTGTATTTTTATAAAGCGTGAAAGTAGGGTAAACCACTTTTCCTCGTAATATGTATTCACAGAAATGTGCGCAACGGTAAACCTGACAACAGCCTAATGTTAATATCAACATTACACGCATTGAAATTGAAATGGTAATCAGTTTCCGCGAATTTCAATTCTTTTAGAAAAATGATTCTTTTTTGACGAGTAATTTGGCGACGCAATTTCTGTAATGGATTCGACTTCAGTATAAGATCTCATTTTCATTCCATTTATGTCTGAAAATATGCGGAATATCGAATATAATGCACCGAAAAAGTTATGAAGCAAAATTTGTTATAACTTTAGCCAAGGAGCTTTTTCTTCTACCCTTCGTTATAAAACTTATACACAAAGGTCCATTTTTGGGTAGACCCAATTTTAAATGTAAAAGAACTTTATCAACATAGTATTTTGCGTATGTCTTTGAACCCAGGTTGATGTTTCAATCTATGATGATGCATCTTAGCGATCTAAAGAGTCTTAAACACCCAGCCGACATACTATTATTAATTATTTTTTGACTAATTCTACTACTTCTATAGAATTTCATATTCATATCCAGTCTACTGCAACATCGTTATGGCGTTAGTAAGCGAAAGTGTGTAAAACGAAAAAAAGTAGACGGCCTATATGCATGTCCATTGCCTGCATCCATAGATCTTAGTCTTCGCTTTTCGAATAGTAATCACGTTCATATCTAATTCGAATGAGAAATGTATCAAAGTTATCGGGTGTAAAGGAATGCAATTTGTTTACTATATCAGTAGTCGTTCGTGTTGTCTAATTTATTCTTGTATAAAATCGGCAGGAGTACTCGTATCTCTTGCTGCGGTGCATATAATGCTAATCGGTAGTATCGTAGATCTAATCCTAATTGAAAGCAAATATACACAAAGTTAGAATCACGCAATCATTTTAGGAAGCTGAAAATGATTTCCAGCAATTACTCTTGGCCACCTTTGTAATACATTTTTTTTTAGTGATAGCTCTAGGTTAAACGGTTGCCGAGATGCAGCTGGCGTCCCCGTATATTTTATTGGAAAATGGTCGGATTGGGCATTTGGAGTGGAGCCATTAGCACTATTTACTAAATCATTATCTAGTTCATCTTTGGATTGGCCATTTTTTGCCAACACTGATGTCTGTATTTCTTCTTCTACTACATATTACATTTATCGTTACTGTATTCACTAGGTAATTCCGACATACATAGATACTTTGGAAGACTGATGTTACATAACGTCTCTAGTGTATAGCGCAGTATCGTGGATGATCTGAAAAGTCCATTTGAATCTAATTATACATCGTGTTGGATAGTGTCGACGACCTTATTCCAACTATACAGGTTGAACTATTTTTAGCGCACACCGTGCATTCTACAGACGAACGAGTTCGGCTCACCTTTCGGTGACATCTTGAAACTTTTCGACTGCAGTTAAGATGAAAAATGTCTGGAGGAAAATTTTCTAATAGGGAACGCATGACACTAGATACATATATAGGTAATTTGGGGGGCTGAATTCAAATATGCCAGGCAAAAAATGGAGTTAAGGAATTTGACTCTGCACTTCTCACGCAACGCTGTCATCAGTTCATACAAGATTATGTTCGGCACAAGTCTGAGGTAAAAATTGTCTACGAACATGTATAATAAAAAAATTAGAAGGATCAAGTCTTTCAAATAGATCCATACAATATGTGCATAGTCACACCCATCTGACAACACTGCGATCTATAAATTCCCCACCTGCCGTACGGAGTCGACCATCTGGCAACGTTGCTATGACTAAACTCGTCACTCGGCAGCCACGGCAGCCACCCTCAGTCAGACCGCGACGCAGGTATATCCAGAGACGCGTGTGGCATTGGTTGATGTATTCCAACTGTCCTAGCGCCACCAACCAAACACTCTAACACTAGACTAAACGATCGAAAGCATATCAACTATCCTCCATCCGAGGTATGAGATCTAAAATAATAAAGCAGCACAAAGCTATTACAAAAATCGATGCGAGAGTGTAGCAGCTGTCAGTTGGAACTGTAAAGATTTGTTAGCCCAGTCACCACTGTGACCGCCAGAGGCTGACGACTCTGGCGGTATAGTAGACCAGGTCTAATTATGTTCGTTAAGCCAGATGCCAAGGCTGGACCATGCTGATGAGTTACCAAAGAGCACGAAAGCATTATGTTTAATTGTTCCACAGCTACTATACCGCCAGAATATCGTCAGTCTCTAGCGATCACAGTTGTAACTGGGCTACCTAATGTGAACTGAGAACTTTACGGTTCCAACCGATAGCTGCTGTGCACTCTGGCAGTGGTCGATTCTGGTATTAGATGGCGTTTTGCGCTTGTGATTTCAATAAAACTAACTCTTTCCAAAGTGGACTTTTAAACTCAATTTTTGTTCTGCTACTGTATTATAGATGACGATAGTCTCTTTCAGATGCCTTTTTGAGTACCGGAATACAGTATACAGGGTGTTCCTCAATGATATGCGAATATTTAAGGGTGTGATTCTACATGAAAAATTAATGTTAGTTTGCTTTATAAACTATGAGTTTTAGGGAAAAAATTGAAATTAATTAATATTTTCAGAACCGCTTCAGATATTTCACCGATATTTAGTATGTAGTGAAAGTTAATAAAGTTGCATATTTCTCAATGCAAAAATAACGTTTAGCTTTAACAGTGGCGAGCGTACGGGTATTGACTTAGATATTGATTTTTGAATCCCCCGTTCAATTTAAAACAAATGATCTCTCGTGAGTTGCTTTCCTTCGATGCGCCATTTTTGAGTAAAAAAATAAAAACCGTTCTATTGTCTAACTTGCAAAATTACTAGATTAATTTAATTGGAAAAATTAAACACATTAGGGTTAATGAACGCCAACAACTGACAACATAAACATAACATTAAAACCAACGAAATGATTACAAAAGTTGTTGAAAATGGCCCCTTCACTTAGTATGCATGTTTCCGCCCTCCTTCTCATGGAATTGTGCACTCGTTGAAATATCCCTGGAGCGTTTTTTATTCTAACACAAGCTGCAACTATTCTTTCTCTTACTCTACAGTGTTAATGGAACATCATCAAGCAGCAAAGGCAACTGTTGTTGAAGAAAATTGAGGTAAGTCTGTCCCGCAAGAAGAATGGGCTAATAAAGTGGTTGCCAATAATTCCTGCCCATACGTTGACCGAAAATTGAAGTTTGATATGGGTTTCGGTTACGGCATAGGGATACCACTGACAAAAGGTCACACGCCTTGGAAAATCAATGGGAAGTAATGCCTGTACTCTTAAAATTTGGTAAGGATATAACAAAAATCCACTAAAATTCGCCAAACAATTTGATGGCAAATATTTAAGTGTCTAGCGATCTTCCTCGTACTCGTTTCAGGATGTTCTTCGACTTCGTGCAGCACTGCTTCCTCAATTTCAGGTGTTCTTACACTTAGAAGTCTACTTTCAGATGTTCCTTTTCGGACAGAACCAGTTTCAACAGGACGACGATGACTATTAGAAAAGGTTCGACTATCTGGCAAACCACGATCGGGACATCTCTGGTGATAAACCCGTCTGGCTTGCTCACCATTCCGTCTGCAAGGCCATATTTCTGCATTTGAGTAATTCACGGTTATTAACAAGATTGTAAAAACTAAATAATGAAAAAGATGTCACAGCGAACATATTTGAATAACAGAGACTTGTCTGATGTCAAAAGCCAGTGACAGATTCCAGAGCAACTAGATATTTATTGCTAAATTGCATTCTTCAATTATTACATTAATTTTCTCGGGCAGAACGGTTTTTATTTTTTTACTCAAAAATGGTGCATCGAATTAAAGCAACGCAAGAAGGATCATTTGTTTCAAATTGAACGGGGAATTCAAAAATAATTTTTATTTGGCAAAAACCGTTGTCGTACAATTTTTTTCTTAAAAAATATCGAAGTCAATACCCGTACGCACGCTACTGTTAAAGCTAAACATTATTTTTGCATTGAAAAATATGCAACTTTAATAAATTTCACTACGTACTAAATATTAGTGGAATATCCAATGCGGTTCTGAAAATATTAATTAATTTCCATTTTTATCCTAAAACTTCAACACCCCGAGTTTTTGTAAGGAAACATTTTTGGACCATAGTTTATAAAGCAAACTAACATTAATTTTTCATGTAGATTCACACCCTTAAATATTCGCATATCATTAAGGAACACCCTGTATACAGGATGTCTCGACAATGGAGGATAATCCTACACGTCATGGCCTACCAGATAATTTTGTTTTAGTAAAAGTCATATAGTTTTCGAAATTTTCAGCATTCAATTTTCTTTGAAACACTGGCTCATATTCAGTTAATCCCGAGCCATTTCTTGAAATATCATTTTTTTACCAGGTTTGTTTTACAACACAGCATTAAGCGTTTCATCTCGTAATATTTTATTTTCTCTTAACGTGACAAAAATACCACATACGAGTCTTGTCAAAGACAAAAAAGTGAATACTGAAAATCTCGAAATCTATAAGACTCGTACTAAAACAAAATTTTACTATCCAGTAGGTCATGACGTAGCCTATCTGTAGTTGCAGGATTATCCTTCAATTTGGGACACCCTGTATATGGTTGGCTATCGTCAACTAGAATGTGTTAATTGCAATTATAGTCGCCATACAATACGTAACCTATAGAAGAATAGGTTTACAATGAACCTTTGGCATGGTGAAAGAATGGAGCGAAAAGTCTAGAGCAATGAAAGACACTATTTCAACCTTGTCCACCGATTATTGCAAAATCTCTACCAGCAAATGACTATTGAATGATGCATGAGCCTCACCGATTGTAACTACACGATAATGATCAATGGGAAACCAAATGATTACATTAAAGTGTTAAAAGCAATCCACCTAAAACGTGTTACGTTCGAAGATTGAGAATTGTGTTGCATTATTTCGGGCACAGCGTATACAATAATACACAGCAATAGTTATGAGAGGTTTTCGCACCTGAAGATATCCAACAATAAACCGTATTCCAGCGTCAAAAAATAGATTTGAAAGGTATCTATGAGGCAATAGCATAACACAACAGTGAATTTAGCAATTTATTTTGAAAAGAGTTAGTGTTTGGTGCTGCAAGTGTCTTGTAAGATATTTAATTGCCTTTTGGCGCCTCTCTAATGCCTCTTCCAATTGGGTATCTTCAGATGGAATAAGATAATCAATGCCTGAAGATACCAATTTATTTATACCGAAGCAACCGAGTGGGCATCAGAAACCTCAATAACGGGGTTTAAAGACACTTTGTTATTCCGATGTTTAAGCTGCCCAGGGTTAGTAGAACTGCAAAAATCCTTCTCATGCAAATTGCTCTAGAATCTTGGCACTCTTGGGAAAAAGGAGCGCTCGTACCGGCCAGTTGTGGATGCACGAAGTTCGATACGATTAGGGCCTCTCTGGTAAGCTAGGAAGTCCCCTGTTGATCGCTGGTGCTGGAAACGATACTGCCTGTCGCCAATCGAGGCGTGAAGTTCAAGGTACTCCAGAAGATCCCGATGTATGCACATCTCTATAACTTTATTTATAAAGCAGAGCTATAGGCCTGTAGTTGCAAGTGTCGGTCTTAGATCTTTTTGGACATGACATTAAAATATGCAATAGAGAGGCGCCAAATAGGAATTGACGTGCCATCTATGAGACAATCTAACTCTAATTAGATTTTTAAATTTATTTTCATCTCGCGCTTTCAATTTTTCATGTTTTTTCGGCTGCTATGAGATGAAAATAAAACCAAATATGCAGTCTGGAGTTTTTTCTTTCTTTCACCGAGTTTAGTTTCGGCGCCAGTTCAGCGTAATTTTGAGAGCGCTGCATTGATGTGTCGTGTTGTATATACTGTGCTTTCGGACACTATGAATAATTGATCATATACATTAATTCAAATCATTTCTCTCTAATGGTTGTTCCCTGCTTGATGATTGTTCCATACAAGAGAAACAATGCATTTAAACCACCGTATGAACGGTCGTTTATACACCTATTATTATTCATTCTGTTCACGATTATTGAATAAGATGCCTTTTACAATGTACTCGTGTCACTTACTTCATTGATAACTTTAATTACGGATTATGTTAACAGTCCAACAAAAAGTAAGGAACATACAAAAAGTACACAAAGAGTTTCAAGACGATTTACTCAGTATTTCCTACAGTTTTTTATAGCTAAGCAGCTCTAAAGTATGTAGATAATTTCTAGTTTTCGCTGAACTCTACCAGTGAACATTAGGAATTTAGCGAAAGCTCATTCATAAAAAAAAATACCCATTAGAAAAGTAATTTTATGTCATGTAGAAGTACCCAATAAGGCAGCTTTAACGGTCTGTTTTGGACTTTCATCTTCTGTTTATGATTCATTAAAGTGAATGTCTGTAATTTGGTTCAAATGGTGATATTTTTTCTTTATATGCATTTTGTTGAATATTTGTGCTTGACACGTGCAATACTGAAATAAACGACGCCCGTATCGTAACTTAAAAAGTGATTATATCGATATTCAATGACATCATGTAGGTTTTTCCGTAAAAATGAAAACTTGAAACTAGCTCTCACTTACTTCATGTTCATTTGTAGTAGCTCTGCGTGTTGCCTAAGCGTTATGACACTCGAGCTATATGGTTTGGCTCTGATGTGTTGTAACATCTGCTTCAGAGATGGCACTGGCGAAGGTCATTTATGGTCTAAGCTGTAAGCTTTATACTACATACGTAAGAATGTTAGTGTACTCATAATTTGTGGCGATGATGAGTTCGTTGGTTTATTGTCCTGAGATCTATGCAAAGCTAGAAATTAGTAGTTGACTTTGTTAAGCAACACCCTCTACTCAAATTTAATTGAGGATATAAGTATATATCCCAAACGCATAACTCTTATTTATATAAGCCTTTTGGTCGCAATGTCTGGCCTGATTTGTCTCTCCCCTAATGTTTTCAACTTAACGTAGTAGGGTAGTTTTTGATTAACTAATATCAATCGAACCCTTTCCGGCTAATAGATATACTTCACTGCCAGCATATTCAATAATAATTTTCTTACAAAGCATAGATATAAATGATTAAATATCACTGACGCTATGACATGTAGACCAACACACTCAGGCATCCAGATGCGATTTTGATATTCAACCACATTTTCTTCCTCAGACATTGTTCTCAAGTATACTTATAAACACACAAACCATGCTGGCGAAATGTGAGTTGCAACATCTTATGCAAAAAGCTCGTTGATCCATTCCTACACAGGTGATGCTCTCAGAAAGTACACCCTATATCAGGAATATCCATTACGTTTTGACGTCGATACTGAGGTGAACAGCAAGTGACATATTTTTATTCGGCACGGGTATCACGTATCTTGAAAAGTGACATAATGCCGATTTTTTTGACATTATGCTGTTTTTTTTTTGACATTATGTAGTTTTTTCGCCAAGGCGTTGACTTAGCACTTAGTTATACGTGTTGCCTAAACGTCACGAGGCTTGTTATCAATCTTTGGCTCCGATGTGATGTAAAATCTGCTTCTGAGATGGCATTACTGGAGGTCTAAGCTGTAAGTTGTATGTGTTGATGGTAGTTACATTGGTTCTTGTCTCAAATACACTTAATTGAGATTCAAAGCTAGAAATTAGTTGCACATCCACTTTTTCTTATACATTCTGGAAATTACATATACAAATTTGCTGAATTTCAAAAATGAAAGAGATAAGAAATAATTATATTCACTGTACACTGTCGAAGTGATGATTTGCCGTTAGTCTCCTCAGTTTTTCGTAATTTATAACTTTGAACATAACCTATCTTCAGAAAGCACAACATAAAAATTCATTGGCTGCATATTCACTAATGATTTTCTCACAGAGCAAATATCACTGATTTTATACACATGCACACCAACTTTCTTCTCAGAGATAAAAACTACAGACAAGCACCACTTGGCCTCACAAAACATATGCAACCAATAATGCGTGTAGTTTAGTTGAGTGATTCCTCCTTAGATGGACGTTCACGACGATCCTAGTGAGCAAACGTGGAATGACTGTTTGCGCCCTAAAAACTACCTAGTTTGCAAGATGACATTTTATAGGTTTTTTTGACGTTTTATAGGTTTCTTACATGATACCCATGCGGGTGTAAATTTGGTAAAACTGCATATTCGTTTTTTGTATGCGATGAAGCTTTTCTAAATGAAAGAGTTGTTAGCAAGTACCATGTGAGTTCTTAATGTACAAAAAAACTACAACAAAATACGGCTCTGTCTACATGACGTCGACGGATCTGTTAGAACTGTTTATCACTTGTCAATTTGGGGAATTTTAAAATCTTGCTAGATAATCAGCCTTATTGGATACTCGTGAAAAAGACTCTAGGGGCGGAATGGGCTAGCGAATACTTAGTACACAAGTTGACATTATATCGATTTTTAATGACATTATATCGATTTGAGGTTAGAAACAATTTAATTTCGAACAGATAATTCTCTTTTGATCTGACAAATGATGCTATTGAAATATTCTCACCATTGCTGGAGCTATCTTGCCCTCACTTGAGAGGTTTCGCCATTGAGTCCACTCCTATATTCCACTATCCGGTCGACGATGTTGCCTTTTTGACCAGCGCGTGCATGGTGATCAACACTATGTATTTCATTCCTGGAGAATTCTACCAAGCATTTAAAAAATACTCTTGTTTTAGCCATTTGACAAGCTTTAAGTGTCATTAGTTAATATCGAATCATAGACTTGAATTTAATCAGATGAAACGAAAAACTACTAAGGGCACGACCCGATAAGCGCAGACACAGGTACGGGACAGGACGCATGTTGCAGTTTTCATGACAAGAAATTTTTGGCAAATATTCCAGTACATGATGTGGCACAAAGCTGCTATTTCAGGTACATTCTAAAAATTATCAACACATTCCAAATCAGCCGTTATAAACACGAATGACCATAAATATTACAGGTTTCTCCCAATTGCAAAAATGCAATCGAATATTTGCCTTCACCCAATCTTTTGTTGTGATCGATACGTTCGATATCCTGTTGTTTTATGCAAATTTTCGAAAAGATGACGCTCCAAATGCAGCAAACAATAACAGATTGACCAGCATAACTGAAGGAGCGACTCTTAAATATATGCATATATTATATATGTCTACGTGAAAGAAGTCAAGAAACGAAGAATAAAAAGAATGTATTGTGTGTGCCTACCAGAGGCGTACCCATCTCTTAAGATTCTACTAAACCAGACCTCAAAGAAATTAAAAATGTTTGCAGGCATTTTGCAAGCTATACTGCCTCATAGAAAGTAAATTAACAAGCTAAAATATGGCGTCATGTAGGTTGCCTCTGCACTCCTACGCATCATTTGATGAAGGAATATATTCGACATAAATTATAACAAAGGAATGAAATGTATCATGTCAGTCAAACAGGCTTATACAATTATTAATCCATAGTCCCTACAGATCTGACAACATTGCAATCTAAAGTCTGTCTATCCAAGAAAGACAAAGCAACCAGCGCGTAAGTGCTCAGCAGGTTTATGTATTCCAAGAAACGGGGATCGTAACTTAGTGTTATTGGGCAAAATCAGTCGCGTCCAGAAACAGGACCAATGCCAAAGTTTCTATCTTCGATAGTTCATCAACTATGATAGCCTACCGACAGTACCGACCTTGCAGCAATGTAGCAACTGTGCCTGTCGCGGCACTCGCAAACGCACAGCACGGCATTGCATACACATATACACGCATTATGGCTCAGTTATCCCTCAGCATTCGAAGCAGACTGATGCTATGAAGTATAGGTACGTAGAATTACCAGGGTTGAAAGTGTATAAATTGCAAACACCAATAACTTGACATATACTCTCCCACTTTCCCTACAGCACACACTGTTTTTCCGAAATTGATCAAGATCATATAGAACGTCAAAAAACAAAGTTTGTGCGATTCTTTTTTGTTCTTTGCCTGTATATCCGCCGCCGCCAGACCGAATTTCGAAAACTGTGAAGCTTTGTCGTTCTTGGCACAATGAGAAAATTTCGTCAAAATCCGTTCGGTACTTCCCAAGTTATAGACGGGCCAAGAGGATCAGCGGACAAACAGACAGAAAAACAGAAAACAAGGAGAATGACAGACAGGCTGAAATGAGTGACATGGTTTTAATAATTTACATGTCACATAATATTCAAAAAAAACATAATTTATTTTTGATTTTTTCCCAAGTTTGTTAAAAGTGACAACTTCGTAGTACTAGAGTACTAGGACTAAGCTCCATGAAAATGAAACCTTTTTTCAACAATTGGTCCTAACAAGACGGTTGCTTTAGCCGTCTCTTGATATCAAATTAACTATGCCCGTTATCAGATACTTGAAGAAACGTCAACAGTCATGCTTTTGTATTTATTCAAAATACAGATTCCACAAAAATCTAACTATTGACGCCTAAATGCTTAAAGAACGCAGTTTTTCTGAAAATCTATTTGTATGATTCTTAAAATCTTGAGAACGTTTTTATCCTCGCCATAGTAGAAACCTTGTGTAAGAATTCCATCTAAGTCAGAGCAGTACTTTCTAAGGTATAGATGGACCAAGGAACGGTTAACAGTAAAAATGCCTTCTAAAGGTAAAACACCTAAAAGCGACTGGAGAAAATATCTCACTAGGAAAACGTGTGATAATTGCTGGTCTACTTAAAGGAGGGCTTCGGTACTCAATCCTCGACCCCAGAACCCCACGGCCCAATACGTGGGCGGATCCAGCTCCCCGCCCCCATATGTTTTTGACCCTCCGTTTTCCGAACACCCCCTCCCTCACTCCCCAAGGCAGACATCTTCCTTAATATGAATCCTCAGCCCCGTCCGCCCCAGATTTTCTGGATACGCCCATACGGTAATACCACAAAATTTAAAACAAGAAGGTTAGGTACTATTTTAATTATTTTTATACTCATCATCACCTTTGATTTTTATTCTGATAAATAGTTAATGTAGATCTCTTACTTTTATTATCACCATATAGAAATTCATGCAATTTGACGGCTAATAGAAAAAATCGTGTTTCCAAAAAAACTCATAGTCACATCCCTAATAGCAAGTGTTAGCCTTTAACCTTACACAGCCTTTTTCCTGTCACCTGTCTATCATATTATCTCCTACGCCACTGTGTCGTGTGCCTGATCGAGGGAGTGGTTCTGTGGTACTCTTTTATAACCAGTTCTTAATCTGAGTGTGTGTGCGTCTGTATGTGTGGGGATGTTGATGTTAGAGTAGAAAAGGAGTCTCACAGGCAGCGCATAATGCGACATCGAGGTGTTTCTCTCTCGGTAATACACTGTGACAATCCGACCGGCCGGCAGCCGCACTGCCTTCGGTACTGCTCGTTGATTAGCTGTAACTTGCAACAAAGGACGACGATGAGGTAGGTCGAAATGTCGGAAAGCTGCATAGCTTACCTCAACGGTAGCTTACCGAAGAATGAAGCGGTTAAACGTATTCGTATGAAGATATCGCGAACTGCGTGTATTGTAATGCAAGAGAAGATATAAATGGCTAGATAAGCAGAGATAAATGGGGTCGACTCTCTGAAAGACTCTCGGATAAAAGTTTCAACAGGCTCTAAAGGCATACATAAATAATCTTGAAACAAAGAAACAGAAGTATCGCTTGTTACGGAATCTACCATGACGCTGCCCCCCAAAAAAAATAAAACAAACGTTAAACATATAGTATGCTGCATAATGGACAACTAGAGTGTTTATCTGTCTAGTCCAACGAATTCGAATAGATTAGCCTATATTTTTATATTGCATTGTTTGTCGCCAAAGAGCTTAGTTTTAGTGCATGCTTCTGACTTATTTGTCTACAAATGCCTACCAAACTGACAGCGTTGTATCAACATAACAATAATACTTGCAGCTGGAAACATCTACGTTCATTACGCTTTTGTTGCTCCTTGCAAATTATGTAAGAAATCTTGAAATCGTCCAACTCCACAATTATCTGCAAACACTCGCACTTTTACAAAAATAACACTAAATATACGAATTTAATTACAGAACTGTAAGAAAATTGCACTTTGTTCCTCACTACAGACTATAAGGATTGGAAAACAAAGAAATCCTTGACTGGTCCTTCTACCTAGTCTGAATTCGCTAGTCTAGTCAGAATAAGCTTTTTCCGCCAAAGACTATCAGACAATAATAATTCTTAGGATAAGAAATATTAATCGGTATTTACTCCAGAAAACAATAGTTAAGTCAGGAGTTAAGCATTTAACTGCTAACTTTAAATGAAGCACTCATAAGCTCGGATACAGAAATGGTAGATAGAAGTGTTTTTCCTATGATCAAAAATGGTTGTGGGTAGGAACAAACTATCAAATTTGAATTGATCTCAGAGCGATAAAAAACCTCAGGCTATTTAAAATGTCTGGAAAATCTTTCTATAGCAGTCTGATTTGCCGTTTCCGACCAAGATAAGTTTTTTGAGGATTGAGTTCTTATTGAATTAGTAACCTATTGTAAAAAATCTCAAGATTTTTGTTTAGCTTCTACATTGTTACTCTTACTTATCAACGATCTCATTTACTGTACGACCAATCCGAACCACAGCTTTGCTGATGACAGCACTTTACATGCAGGAATTCAAAGCCTGGAGAACTGGAGAAAATAAGACCTAGCAGTGACTTCCTATCTGACGAGAGACCTGGAGCTCATCACTGCTAGTATTTTCATTGTTATTAAAGTATCCGACTTAAAATGAAAAAAATAATTTTTGAAAACAATTTTGTTTTTGCCTGTCAGTACGTACCACGCTTTTATTTGAAAACTTGAGATGAAGGAGCTTCATTATCATGTATCGGAAAAAATAATTTTAAGCTTCTGGTTCATTTTATGAACATCTAAATAAAAGCTTGTTTTTAAAAATATAAGATTCTTGGATCTTGAATTTAATGTAAGAACTGCAATGCTAAAGTCATATAATAAAGTCTGTTCTGTTTTTTAGTAAAGTTTATGTTTTTATTTTCGATCCGCAATGATAATTTTATTAATAATCTGCGATCGATAAAACAAAATCTGAGCGCCTACGAAATCTGGGGTTTCTCGTCAGGTCTTAATTGTTTTTGTTATTTCAAATTTATCATTTAGGACACTTGAAAGAAGCTGTTATTTTTTCTTTTAAATGCTAAAATGTAATTATATTTAACCGCTTCTTACGCAGTGATGAAGTTTAAGAAATAAGGAGCACATAATTATTTAGATTTAATGAAGTTTTCTGTGTGCAACCTTCAGAGAGAAAAAAATTTAAAAAAATACTTGTTTTATTTTTGCACAAAAGACAGATTTAGACTAGGTAAATCAAAAAGCGTAATAAGGCGATAGCATCCAAAACTGTTCTAGAGATATAAGATTTTTTGTCGAAAGTGGCATTCAATCATTGTTTCTCCTTTTCTTACGACACCCAAAGGCTCGCAGTCTAGCTTTAAACGGTTCTTGGTTGTTCAGATTCTCAAGCTTTACATTTGATTTTTGCTAGTAAATAACTGTGTAAAAAATATATATTTTCAATGAGACGTCCTTTTGAAAATCGCCAAGAACAAAATAATCTTAGAATAACCCAAGATATATCTCCCTCAACTTTTGCCCCATGTTTTGCAATTTAGATTTTTTAAAAGCACGTATATATATATGTTAATATCATAAGAAAATAAGATTTACTTGACACTTTATATCTAATACGCTTGATTTACGGATTCCTCATATTTCAAAAATATTAACTGTAAATTTTATATATGTATGGTGTCAGTGAATCACACGTGAATCTGAAAAATGATATCCTGTTAACCTTTACCTCTTACCATCTCTGTACCATGGACCTATGGACATAAATAATTTCCTCACATTTCCACAAATCACCAAAAAACATTTAAATACGATATTCACGTTTCAACAGCTATATTATTTAAAAAATACGCCGAAAGATGACCCTATCAGATGTCCGCTAATTTTGTATGCATATAAATTCTGAATGAATTATCCTATAAGAATATGACACCCGTTACCTCGTTCCTATATATAATGCATTTAATTAAATGCGGAAGAATTGAGACTGAGCCGGTACTTCCCACAGGATCACATGTTAAAATTTTTGATATCTCAAATATACAGGGTGGTCCATAAGTCCTTTGAAATTTCAAATTTGAATAAAATTTAACGGGTGAGCGTGAGCGGCGCGGGCGAGGTGGGGGCAGTACCTTCAGTGTCTGGGAATTCAGTCGCCATGGAGTGTTTCACTGGAGCGGATCGTGCTTTTTGTGTGCGCGCGTTTTATCAAAATACTGATTCGGCAACCATTGCGCGGCGTAAATATCGACAATACCACAATTTACACAATTTTACAAAGTGTCCAACAGCTCAAACGATTAAGAACTGGGTTGCTAAGTTCGAAGAGACTGGTTCGACATTAGATAAACAGCGGTGGGGTCGACCAAGGACAACTCGTATTGAAGAAAACATCAACATTGTGGCACAGTCTGTTGTTCGTCAAAATCCTACCCAGTCTACTCGTAAGCGTTCCAGTGCACTAAACGTACCCAGAACATCTTTACAGCGGATTTTAAGGAAAGATTTACGTCTGCACGCTTACAAAATTCAGTTAGTGCAGGAATTAAAAGATAATGACGCTATTCAGAGACTAAACTTTGCGAATGAAATGTTGAATCGATTTTCTTCGCTCAATAATGTGTTGTTCTCGGACGAGGCTCACTTCCATTTAAATGGGCATGTAAATAAACAAAATTGCCGTTATTGGAGCCCCGAAAATCCAAGGCGTAAGCATCAGAAGCCCTTACACAGCCCTAAAGTTACAGTTTGGGCTGCTATGTCAGCGCATGGCATCGTAGGCCCTTATTTTTTTGAGGACGACAGAGGTCGCGCATTAACTGTTACTTCGGAGCGGTAGGTAGCAATGATAGAAAAGTTTTTGACACCAGCGTTGCAGAATTTTCCAGGCTATAATACGCAGACCTGGTTTCAACAGGACGGAGCAACTGCCCACACCTCCAACACTTCTATGCCCGTCGTCTGTCAACTTTTTCCCAGCAAAGTAATTTCTCGAAGAGGAGACATTTCCTGGCCACCACGTAGTCCAGATTTGACCCCAATGGACTTCTTTTTATGGGGCTACCTCAAGAGTAAAGTGTACGACACCACTCCGCGATCAGTTGATGTCCTGAAAGGAAATATCCGAACAGAAATGGCAAGCATTACAGTGTTGACTTGCCGCGCAGTCATCGACAATTTTAGACGTCGCTTATATGAGTGCCGTGATCGTAATGGATTTCATTTAGACGATGTGATTTTTAAAACATAATTCCCATTCAATAAAGATGATAACAAAATATAATAATTCTTCATAATGTAACTAGTTTGGTATTATTCCTTTTCTTCCAGCTCAAAGGACTTATGGGCCACCCTGTATTTTCCCACTACTAGCCTGAAGAATCGCCACCATTGACTGCTATCTTTCATTGAGGAGTTTTTCTCTCACTATGTCAATTTGAAAACTAAACTATATTTCAAAATATTTGGAAACGGTTAAGCAATGTTGAGTATAGCTCCGCATGTAGCTATTGTTCTTCTTCAAAGCCTAATAGTCAGCATACTATTGGAAAACGGACCACCCTAAACTCTCTCTCTGTTGCATTCATCTGTTAGAGATTTTCAAAAGACCATTACTGATCTCATATATCTGACTTCTCAACCTAGATATGTAATGTACTATTTCATTGTCAACTTGAGAAGCCACCATTACTGACAGCAAATAATGGCAAAAAAGAAAACAAACAATTATTGTCATTTAAAGTTTTCACCTTCCCAGTATAACAATCAAACTTTATGCTTTGGATGCTACCCAATAAAAAAATGGCGTCAATAAGATTAACTCTATACTTCCATGCCTTTGAAACATGTAGTGAAATGGCATCAATGAAACGTAGCTGTTGTGAGAACCAACAATGCACTATTTGGGGTTATCATAAGCCTCATTTCTTTGAAGCTCTAGAGTAAAACTTTTTGTTAACAATGTTTTCAAAAACTAGCTTTTTCATAGACAGACGGACGAAAATGGTTTTTTCATGATGTACATGCCATATAACATAATATGCCAGTAGGCATGGAAAGTAAAATGAATCTTATTAATACAAGCTGCGCCAAGCTTTAATGTTCGCAGAGATACATGTTGTTCCATAGTACACTTGGTATAAAAATAATTCTTAAATTATCATTGCGAACGGAACTAGTAAGTTTTCAGTCTTGGTAAGTTTGTCTTATGGCACCTATGAGCGCATTACTATTATTTGCATGCCGATATTCTCAGTAGGCGTGTCTCTCGCCCGCATCTTTCCTTCGCGCCGATTTGTTATCGACTAGGTATTTATAAAAATTAACAAAGTTACATATTAAATATTACAACTATAAATGTAATAACAGTGTATAGGCACAGATTAGCATCTAAGATGCTTATTCAAGTGATACGAGCGTGATCACGGATAACCCTTTGAAATGGTGATATTTCATGGAGATATACACAGCACAGAATGGTGATATTGGAACTGTCATAGAATCATAAGCGTAGTTAGAGGGGCATGGGGGTATTTGCTACCAAATCCTACGCGTGAAAAAAAACTTGAAACACTTCTTCACGAAGTGAAAGTATTTTTGAAACATCGTTAGTCAACTTTTTCCCTGTTATAAAACACTGCCTGAGCTCAGCTTAGTACGAGGGATGTCTTTTAAGTTTTGCATATAGAAACACAATAGGCGGCGCGGATCGAACGTCATTCCTGAATCTTAACCTCACTCTTTAGTAAACTTAAATTCAAAGTTTCACAACAATACGTGCAGTGTTCTCACTACAGTGACTTTTTAAGTGTCACCAAGTCATTAGAAAAATGGAACTCAACCGAGAACATTTTCGCGCCATAATTTATTACAACCTTCAGAGACAATTATCGCAACAAGAATGCCTTGCTGAGTTCCTGTCTGTTTTCGGCAACGAAGCGCCACATCAGTCGACAATTTCCCGTTGGTATGGAGAATTCAAACGTGGACGGGTGAGTCTTAGCGACGATCCCAGGGTGGGTGCACCAAAAACGGCAGTCACCCAGGAAAACGTCGATGCTGTGCGCAAACTCATCATTGAAGATAGACATATGACATATCGCGAGATTGAGGCTTCCTTGAAGATCTCAAAGACCTCAATTCAAAAAATTTTACATGAAGAATTAGGAGTAAGAAAATTAGTTTTACCCCACCTGTTGACTGAAGAGCAGAAAGCAGCCAGGGTTAATTGGTGTCAAAAAACGCTTGACAGCATTGTTAGGTGTGATGAATCGTGGATTTACTGTTATGAACCAGAAAATGAACGACAGTCGGCTGTTTGGGTGTTCCAAGGTGAAGAGAAGCCAACAAAAGTCATCCGTTCTCGAAGTGTTTCGAAAAAGATTGTCGCGAAATTTGTGTCAAAAGCGGGTCATATTGCAACAATTCTTTTTAATGAGCAAAGAATTGTTACTGCGGATTGGTATACCACCATTTGTTTGCCAAAAGTAATCACCGAGCTTCGAAAAATCAACCCCGAAAGATGAATCATCCTCCACCAAGACAATGCAAGCTCGCACATAGCCCAAAAAACAAGGAAGAAAACGTGGAATTATTGGACCATCCTCCGTATAGACCCGATCTAAGTCCTAACGATTTCTTTACTTTCCCGAAAATTAAAAACAGACTGGTTCCAGTCACCAGAAGAAGCAGTTGACGCATTCAAAAATGCCGGTTTGGGTCTGCCAGCAAACGAGTAGAATACGTGCTTTGAAAATTAGTTCCAGCGCATGCAGATGTGTATTAATCTTCGTGGAGAATACTTCGAAAAACAATAAAGTCATTTAAAACTACTTACCGTGTTGTTTTATTTCCATATGCAAAACTTAAAAGAAGAAAGATGTCGTAACCTGCAAAGGACGATAACAAAGAAATTCGATGAATAGTTCGTAAAGTCCACTGATGCACGAGGTCTGTAAATTTAGTGATGAGATCGGCAACGTTGCGTTCGATCTGGCAACACTGGAGGCGCCGGGCGTGGATGGGAGACGGGAACATGTGATCGCCTTCGGTACAAGTTTGCACTCGCCTGAATCATTTGGTTGTCCGTAGCAATTTTTTTTGTAATAGTTTTTCCTATTGTGTTCTAAAAATGAATAAACAAATTTGACACACCACCGTTCATCAGATCAAGAACAACTGGGTGTTACATCACGAATATGCTCCTTGTCTCACAGCAATGTTAATAGGCGAGTATTTGGCCAGTAAAATATTCGGCTGAATCAAGTCCTTGTGACTGTCCTCTCTTCCGAAGTTGGATAATCACCTTAAAGGACAGTCGAAAACATTCAAACCACTGTAAGCGACAAGCTGAAAGCTATTCCAGTATCAGAATTCCAGAACCGCTATGAGGAGTGGAAGAACCAACCGTCTTCCAAGCTGTACGACTTCAGAAGGAAGTTATTTTGAGGGTGACCATGTAAAGTTGTGATTATACATTAATCGAGGAGAATCTATATGCATGATCTCATTGAGAACAGTAAAATTGATGTGGAGAAGCATAATTTTGATATCTGCTTATATCGATATTCTATATTGAAATTAAGAATATCATAGCGAATTAAGTACATTGCCACAAGGCGTTATCGGTATGAATGTCAATGGTCGAAATTCATTTAGAATCAGGCTCCTGGATACTGTAATAATTGGAAAACTCAAAAGAAGGTTCGCCGGTGTCGTGTTCGAGGTGTTAACCGTATGTGAGGCTTTAATATCGAAAGAGTTGAACCATTCATTAAAAAACTGATATACTACGTATTCGCAATGTCATAGCTCTTATTCGGGATATTTGAGAAAAGCCTTGCAACTTTCTAGAGTGGAAAGTCCATCCGATAATAACAACATAAATTCATAAAAGCGGTAGCAGCCGTTGCGTTGTTTAAAATATTTTTCATTGCAAAGAAATGACAAAAAGTAGAAAGTAGAAAAAATATGAGGTGAGAAAGAACAAAAGATATGAAAATTCCCAGAGAAGAAAAAATAAGATACATCAACTATCATATGATTGTATTTGATTTTTTATTCAATGATAGTTTTTTCACATAGTTGCAGTAATGTACCATTGAAAGTCACAAAGATATACTTACTGCCACAGCAAATTCTAGAACCGCTGGCAAAAAGAAGTCTGCCGATACTGCATGAGCAACTCACGCGTTCTTGGTTTCAGTAGGCCAAATCGTACTAGTTTCAAACTATCATTTTTGAATTTGCTACGCATTGATGAGAAAATATGCAAATTGGTTTGAACTAAGTGAGAGTGCCGGATCTTTCAGGAACAATTAAAACGCGTTTTTATGCGTTTGTATAAATTTTTAGTGTCTCTTTTCATGAAGATATGTTATAATGATGTGTATCTAGTAATGCAAAGAGTATTCGTATATTGTTATACCAGTTATTCATACAAAGTTTTGGTGCTATTTGTGGTGTCAGTCGGGACTGGAGCAAGCCAGAAGAGTACACATTTTGTTAATTTTCAAGCATATTGTGCTAAATCTTAATGGTTACTGTTAAGGTGTTTTGAATATTTTGCTTATTTTATGAGACTTTGTTTTTGAACTGGGAGAAATGGTTCTAAGTAGCCCGAACATAACTTCAAAAACGACCGTAAGTCGAAAGATGTTTCCGGGGAACAACATTGTTGTAACCTATCGAAGCCGCAACGAAACTACTCCATCACTAGACGAGAACTGTGGGTCGTGATCAAGGCAGTGGAGCATTATTACAAATATATCTACATTCCTAGATTCCTGATCCAAACGGACCATGCGGCACTGAAGTAGCTCCTGCAGTTCAAGATTCTTGAAGAACAAGTGACGAGATGGATCGAGCGGCTCGCCGAGTATAATTTCAAAATCGAACATTTTGCCCATCGGTGTGATTACAATGCAATAGGCTCAATGAGAGGACAGCGACAATACTGGGTGAATCGCGGTTAGCTGAAAATATCCGTGAAGACCAGAAGCAAATCAAACGGCTGAGGCAATGACAGGAAAAGGATAGTACGAGCGGTCAAGACATAATGTGGAACTCTTTGTTGCCAGAAGGTGGCGTTCTGAAAATAACCGTGAAGAACGAAGACATATCTTGACGGAAGCTGCAACTTGTGGTGGCGATTAACCGGGAGCCCGAGGTTCTCTGTCAGCTCCACGTTGGAACTTCAGGTAGACACATCGGCGTCAAGAACAACCTTTGTTCGAGAGTGGTTTTACTAGGTGAGCTTCTTGGAAGACATCAGACAGTGGCGCCGATAATGCACATTCTGTTCCGCGAGCGATGCACCGCTGCGGCAGCTAAAGGCCAAGATGAAGCCGTATAACATGGGCAGCCTATTTAAGAACATAGACTTCGACATCTCGAAGACGTTCGCGGAATCCGAGAGAGGGACAAATTCATCCTGGTTACCATGGAACTACTTCACTAAGTAGGTCGAGGGGAGAAACTACAAGAGTTACGGAATTTCTGGTCAACAACCGATTTGAAGTCCCACGGGACCGCTCAGGGCAGCTTCGAGCTCTTTAAAGAAGTTTGCGAGAAGCTGGTCATCAGGAAGACCAAAACCACCGCGCTGCACCCCCAAGCGGACCGGCTGGTCGAGAGGATGAACCATGGTATCGGAAAGTACGTGACAAAAGTGGTGTCCAGCCACCAGCGTGATTGGAACAGGTATCTCCACATGTTCCTGGTAGCGTATCCGTCAACGAGTCAACGGGTCAGACCTCGATGAAACTGTTATTCAACCCTATAGAGACGCATCCATGAGAAAGTGCGCAAACAAATCAATTTTTGATTGACCGCAGAAGGACCGTTACGAAGTCCGTGCCGAAACACACGAAAAGTATTTCACCAAAACTTCAACAGCCCTGGGTAGGCAAGGCTCATTTCGGCGTGACCAGGGAAGTACAATAGGTCTTGTTTTCGCTGTCTCGGAAAAACTCGTTGGTCGGCTGCGTAGCCGAGTCCCTAAACACCTCAGGTGGCGTAGCTTCCCTGCTCCAGCAGTAGTTTGAGTGCCGGAGGTGCTGTGTGTTCCGAAAGGTGGCCGATTCATCTACGCGCTGGACACCAGGACAGCTCAAAATCAGCCGCCCACCTATCGAGCACTGTGTGATGTTCTGAGGGACCTCCGACAACACCTGGCAGTCTGGATCATCCGGAAGCTGGCGATGCCGAAGCTGGAATGTGAGCGAGGTAGTCTGGATAGTGCCATGTCACTTCTACAGAATGCCCAGGTGCACCAAAGGAGCCATACATCAAGAGTGGTATTGCTCGGCAATATCTAGAACGTACGCTGCCTCATCTAGAAGGTTCGATTCTCATGAAGAAGTATCTACCACTATCTAGACGTCTTCCAGGAAGATCGATATCTATCGAGAAGACGCGGAGCGTGCATCTAAAAATCATCCATTGAAGATAAATACCGAACAGATGGCTTTAGCAGACAGTCGAGTAGTGTACTGCACGCGACCCTATATAGTACAGTCCAGATTGTCATTTTGTCACAAATTAGTTGCAAGTGTTGTTATAAATTAGTGTAAAATCAATAAATCAGTCTTTGTCAGTAAAAACGGAGATTTCGTCACAATATAAAAAATACTAGAATAACAAGCTTTATTCAAATTGTTCAATATTTATTCCTAATAGCCCTTATCCAGTTCAAATGAGCTAAAGTACTGTCGCAGTATATCGGCGAAATGTTCGTTGATAATATTCATCCTCCACAAAATTTCTCTTTTCACACCCAACACAAAAAACAGTTTAGACCACAAATATTGTAAAACAGATGGGAATTGCATCTTGCTTTAGCACTGAACCGTATACAACATTTTACTGCTAATACTATACAAGTTTAGCAGCATATGGAGTACGAATCAGTATAAATGGCAACACTGGCTTTATGCTACCCGTTCAGACATGTGTTCTCACGTCTTGGTACGTCTACAGTTTGAGTCATTATACAAGCTGTTTACAAAATACCAGCTGTTTAAAATTCGACTGTTACCGTTGGGACGTGGAAATGCTATTGATAGAAAGTTGGTTCAAAGTGGGCAAAGTTGCACATTTAGGTAACTAAGAAAATGGCACTTTAGCGAAAATCAAGATGTTTTCGGAGATAGTCGAAAAGACCGAATTTTCCCTTCATCGTTTCTATTTTCTGTGATTTTGGGTCACTTTTTTCCTTTACATAATGTTACCGTTTGAGAGGTCTCAAAAGCTATAGTTGAATTTGAGGTATGAGGAAAAAGTCAAGGAGAGAGTCTTTGGACTTGTCTAAAATTGTCTGTTTCCACCAAACATAAGACACCCAAGAAGCTAAAAGCACGCAAGACTTGATAATATTTACTGTTATAAACCAAGTGCTCATGCCACAATCATTTTGATAACGCAGAACCACTAGTAAAAGCAGTAAGTACCAAGTACTAGTCGGCGCTACCATATCTCCATTTTAAAATCTAAAATCTAGACAGTACTCGAGCCTTCCGAGTATTCAGAGATTGCCACTAGATTTTTATCAACACTTTTATGTAAATGGTCAAGTGGTGGCCGTAAAGAATGTTTTTTTTTCTGAATCACTGCAAGAAAATATACAGATTGTTTAAGTACCTCGGACTAAACGGCACGCGCTATGACATAAGACATAACTTCAGCTAGTTTATAAATTATATATGAAAAAAATGTAAATTTATGAATGAAGT
This sequence comes from Acanthoscelides obtectus, assembly GCA_963669975.1. NCBI lineage: Eukaryota > Metazoa > Arthropoda > Insecta > Coleoptera > Chrysomelidae > Acanthoscelides > Acanthoscelides obtectus. The sequence continues at coordinate 40,591,002 of CAVLJG010000007.1, forward strand.
AAGGCATGTTATGACAAATGAAGAACAAAAAGTTGTTGATTGTTGAGATTAAAATGATTTATCCTAATATGAACGATAAAGTGACGTTAAAGTACGTAGATACAGTGTGTTCCCAAAATATCAAGAGATGATTCTTTGAAATATCCTAGAACTACTTCATCTTTTGACAATTTTTAAAATACCGTTATGTTTCCGCGATACAGGGCGCTAGCCGCTTTCTTGAAATTCTCAACTGTCACTTTTACGGTGTAATACCTTTGTTCCAGTACAGGCATCGAACATGTTCAGAACTAAACGGCTATGCGCATTTCAAAATATTCGTTCCAACAATGCATGATCCGGTTTATTTTATAATAATAATAGTAATAATAATGATAATAATATTCAAATTAAAAATAATACTAATAATGAACTGGTATATAGTTTTGGAATAGTCAATTGGGGGATCAAGGAGATTAAAGCAGTTGACAGAAGCACGCGTAGGCTAATCACTATGTTTTGTCTCTTGAAAAGAAGGATGCCGTGGACTATAACAACTGGAAGCTGCATCCAAAGCTTCAATATTAAACCTGAGTAATTATTTGAACAGAAGCACATTTAGCTGATTGACAGCGCCAAATCTGAAAGGTGAGGCAGGTCCTATTCCAAATGTATCCTAAGACAAATATTGATCCACGATCTGTCAAAATGCAGACGAAACTAACTAACTTTCTACCTGTTCGGTGCTGGCCGGTATAGAATATATTGGAAGACATGACAATGTCGCAAAGTTGCTATCATATAAAATATGTCAAGAACTTGACATAGACGTAACAAAGAGATAGTACGAGCATCACGCACTAACAGTGATGGAAAAGAACTATGTGACAATTCTGAGGAATCAATGCATCCGTACTAATTGCCTCATAGCATATATAGGGTTGTCCAATAGGGACGCAGGAAAGTAAACGTCAATTTGACATAGACGCCATCTTTGTTTTCTGTCACCGACATGTCATTTTGTTAGTTGAATGTTTACCATTGATCGCTATGGAGTCGTATTCGATTGAAGACCGCATTAAAGTTATTCAAGAGCACTACAAAAATGGTGCAAAAATAAAAAACACGTTTCACGCGCTTCGTGAACATTTCGGTCGCAACAACCGCCCAAACGAAACAACCATCGGTCGTCTGGTGCGTAAATTCGAGGCAACAGGTTCTGTGGCAAATCTGCCAGGCTCTGGCCGGCCAAGGAGCGTTCGCACACCGGAAAATATTGCTGTTGTGAAGGAGAGTGTGAGAGACGATCCGAAACAATCAACAACGCGTCGATCCCAAGAATTGGGCATTTCGAGAACCAGTTTGCTCCGCATTCTCCACAAGGATTTGAATGTACACGCCTACAAGATCCAATTGACGCAAGAGCTGCGTCGGGCCGACCATTTTTCGCGCCAAACGTTCTCAGATTGGCTCCTTGAACACCGCCAAATTGATGCCAATTTTTCATCAAAAATCATGTTCAGCGACGAAGCGCATTTCACTTTGAATGGGACGGTAAACAAGCAAAACTGCCGCATCTGGGCGAACGAAAATCCCCGTGAGTATCAAGAGCAGCCGATGCATCCTCAAAAAGTGACTGTGTGGTGTGCATTGTGGTCAAAAGGCATCATCGTACCTTACTTTTTCGAAAATGCGGCCGGGGACGCCGTTACCGTCAATTCTGAGCGATATCACGTGATGATAGAGGACTATTTTTTGCCGCAACTTGAAGGAATGGATATGGACGATGTTCATTTCCAACAAGACGGTGCAACATGCCACACAACCAACGTCAATATCCATCGATTGCAGTCCTTCTTCGGTGATCGCGTGATTTCGCGCAGAGGAAATGTGCCATGGCCACCAAGATCGGGCGATTTGACTCCCTTGGACTTCTTTTTATGGGGATATTTGAAAAGCAAGGTCTACGTCAACAAACCAGCCACCCTCCAAGAACTCAAAAACAACATCATTGCCGAGATAAATGCCATAGAACCGACCATGTTGCAAAATGTCATTGAAAATTTCGACCATCGCGTTGACGTCTGTAAATCCAGTCGTGGTGAACATTTGAGCGATATTATTTTTCATACATAAATGGTATAAATGAACCTTCAAAATAAAGTACCCAACTTGATTTGAATATCAATCTTTCTTGTTTTAATATGCGTTTACTTTCCTGCGTCCGTTTTGGACAACCCCATATCAACAGTAAATAATCCCAATTCAGTTATAAAAAACCAGGAGCGAAACAAGTGCTTAATAATTGATTATGCAACGTAACGGAGAAAGTAGCTGAAAAATACCTCAATCACTCCTTGCGATAGACATACCTGTATGTAGGATGTGGAGCATGGAAACCCAAATAGTACCTTTAATAATTAGAACCACAGGAGCGGTCTCTTAGCAACCAACACCAAATTTAAACAAAATTATTGGATGGATAACATGGTTTGCCGCACATCCAGATGCTAGCACTAATGGGAATATCATATATTTTCTGGAATACCTAAGGGACACTTTGTGTCTCCGGTAAGAGCACCGAAACCGAGGCAAGCAATAGGTGAAGCAGAGCAGGAGATAAGAGGAACCATCTACGTTAGTAATATCCTTACTTCAGTATATTATGTTAACCTATGTTTGTAACCTGTTAGAAATAAAGAATAATAATATAAGGCAGGGATATGTGGCGTTTCACGTCTCGTGTGCGCCGCATGGCCTCTGAACACAGGCGCAACCATCACACACTTAATGAGTAGATACTTGCTGTTATCAAGCAGCCTCGACAGGATACGGATGCTGATGGCTGCTAAGAGATCGTTGGTGGCGCGAGCAAAGTGTTTGGTACAAAACAAATTGTTTTCTGAAAAACCCTCTCGCCTTTACCGACAGCGACCACCACCCATAGAGCAGCTGCCAATTGCTGATCGCGTGGAGACCTTCTCGACGGACATTTACTGGCAGACACTTCGGCCTTGACGCAGTTTGAGTCCTTTTGTGGATATAGTGCGTCAACCAATAATCACGTAAGAAATTCATAGTGCCTTGATAGGTGCTAAGAATGTTGCAGCTCCTGGCATGGATGGCATACACACCTACTGGTGGAAGAAATTTCCCAGTTTCCACCGGCATGTAGCTATAATTTTTAACTAGTGGCTTAATTAGTAGCAGCCAATTCCGCCTTAGTTTGTCGAGGACCAAACCGCGCAACTCCCGAAGAACGGAGATTTCTCGGATCCCAAGAATTATAGACCAATAACATGTCTCAAGGCATTGTACAAGCTTTTCAATATAATTTTGTACTTGCGTATACTCAAAGCTATAAGGAGAACATGTTGATTGACCGCTGTGTCACACAGGACTCAGTGCATGAGCACAGTGCGTCTGTTGGAATGCCTTGTGGTAGACGATCAAATAGTGAGATGCATCAAACAATTGATGCGGCTCTGGTGGACTATGTTAACAATCAAGTCTGTTGAAACCAATGTTCGGACATAGAAGGTATCATTCACTTTTCCCGCTGTCTGTTTCGCTGAGAAATGTGAGAGGATACAGCTGAGGCACGCCCAACAACTGGAGGAACAAGGGCACCGTCTCGAAGGAACAGGAAAAGTGGATCAAAATATCACAAGCTCCACAATCAGCTTCGCAGGCTTTGAGTAGGATGAGGAATACACTGCTTTCTGCAGTTAAATAAAAAATACTTAGGGCACAAGATTTGCGGACCTCACGGCGTAAGGAGTGACTAGCTTGCAATGGAACATCAGCTTGACCACAGAGCTAACAATTTGGTGGACGAATGTTCGCCAACTTACTTTTCCTACTGAAAAAAACTAACTCAGTTTTATTAGGATTAACTGATAGAGCATGCTTACTGCTCCACTGGCCTCATCTGCAAGTGATACCTTCGAATTTACCATTAAGGGAATCGGCCACGCCGCAAAAAGACCTGTAATCCGCTAGGTGACAGCTCACTTTTTAAACCCTGCATTAAACCATAGACTCTCCTAAGTCCAACCCACTGCTCTCTAGAAGACCGGTATCAGTGATAGCCGCGAAGTTTTTATAGTACTGCTACTGCGATAATACAAATTCCAAAGTGTCATAGTCTATTGATGTGCTTGCCCGAGAAATCTGAATAAAATGGTGATTTATACCATCCAGATTATTGGTGTTCGATGTTGCAGCATCTTTGGTGGTCGGAACTAATTCGTTATTTGGAAAATATATCCTAAATATAATTACTAATACTTATGGTGCAGACAGGCTGAAGCATGCGCAGTTGAAAGTCAAGCGTCGGATGTATTGTTTTCTTGTTTGTATTTACGCCAGTTTGGTTTGCATCATGTTTTCTGTCAGTCTGTTTCTAAGACGGGCAAAACCGAAAAAAAAGGAAAAATCTCTAAAACTTCAACTTTTTTTGAGAAAAAATGAGTAGTATTGAACTGGGAGTGGAGGTTATAGTGGATGGGATAGAGTGTAACTCAAGGTTTACTTATTCCTCTAGTTTTCTACCAGAGCACGTCTTGGAGCTTCTGCTTTTGACTAAAGTTTGATTGTCCAGGCTCCAGGGACAGTCAAGATGAAGGAGATGAAAAAAGGAACAAAGGAAGGTGAAGAGCAATGGGGGAGAAATGCATCTGATGTAAGGGGGTACCTTGACATCGTTAACTCGGATTCTGGAAATTTAAACTGATCTGAAAAATTGATTTCGATTGAATTCACTTGAAATAATTAATGCTACCACACATATTCTCAAGAAATTCCTCCTTTGGCTCGACTGCATATGAAGCTCCCAGGTGTTTATAATAATTGCGGTAGACCAATCGGAGCGGACCAAACAACCAAACCACTGATCAATCGATATGCACGGATCATTTTTCATACGAGTCTAATAATCAATTAGGTAGCTGCGGACTGAATCCATTGATATTTCGTCAAGGACGAGCAAGAATTTCATTAATTTATTTCATTCGTAGCCAGCCTGTTAATTGACAGCTCTGGCTGTTATCAGCTGCGACTGGGGTTTTGAATTATTTATACGCAGCAACCGGTGGTAAGTGAGGTGCCAGAGCTTATTTTAATTTGGTACTTGACGGATTGGTGTACCGGGATTTAATAGTGCAGGTTGTGAAACATGAACGCCCAAGCGAGTCTTCTTCATTGTAGAAGATAGCTGGTTATACGTCACTTGTAAGAAGTTTTAAGTTTGTAAGCCGTCGACTAAGGAAGAAGAGTGCTTTTGGGTCCATGAAGGATCAGTTTCATAAATGTTAAATTTGATTCTAAACAGTAACAAACAAGTACATTTAAAAGAAATACAAAGACACCTCATATGTCAAAATTCATCAAGCCGTTTGGCCTATAGCCTGTAAATTAGATTTTTTGAATACATAAATACATATATACCCACGCGCAAAAAATGTTACTCTCCTTCTGAGGCAGTCTGGTAAAAACATTGACCTTCTAATAAAATAAATTGTCTCGAAATTGATAAAAGTTCCTGAAGCGTGATTACTGAGTTTGCTAATTAGAAGCTTTTCTATATCTATTATTAAGTGATAAATAAATAATATTTCATTGGACATTTTCTTTTCAGGAAATCTATAGTGAAGAAAAATGTCATGGTAAATATATACATCTATTATTAGCCTTCACCAGAATAACATTGTCTACAACCTGGTAACAAGTAACTGTCATGACGTGAGCACAAAGTCCATTTTAACAATGGCAACAATTTTTAAATAAGAACTTTTGAACCTATCCTGACAGCATATGTAAGAAGCTATATAAAATAACGGGTACTATATTGACGGCCAGATTGTATCCGTGCTTTCAGTAATAGAGGAAAGTTGCCTATTATCGGATACTTTTTTGTTTTAGGCAACAAAAAATAGTTAATATCTACCTAGAACGCTAACACGTTAGGAATTATTTACATGATACGTCTTCTTGTATATTTGCGAGCAAATCCTTCTCGTCACTTTTTTTTTTCGAAAATCGCAAATTAATCATTGGAGTGCAAAAAGTACTTTTTTACAACTGGCTTCCAAGTATAGGATAGTAGGTGTTCCTAATATCCCACATGTCCGATATTACGAACTCACAGGTTTGAAAAAAGGCCAAAGGAATTTATGTTCATGTCTTATTAATTTAATACCAAGGAGCAAAATAACTTAACAAAATTCTTCATGACACCAACGGAAACATTGATTGCATCCTATCCATACTTCCCCTCTTGTGTCATTATAAATAATAAAAATTGTTACAGTATAGACACTCAGCGTCTTCCTCATCTCTATCCATATCATCATCACTGTCAATTAATTGCACTTCTGTTTCGGTATCTTCACTAGAAGAGCTTAAAGATCGCTTAGCTATTTTCTGTTTTCCCTTTCCTTTGATTGATATTCTTAACTTCAGTTTTTTTTTTAATTGGTTCCTAATATCGGATATGCGATATTAAGGAACCCAAACTGTCCTACGTTATATTACGGCACATAACCTCACAAAATTCATTACTTTGTTTTACGGAGAAAAAATGCATTTGTCCTATGTATTTAATATTAAATAAAAGTCTGAAATCTATTTGATCCGATGGTATATAATAAACAAAAGAACAAATTCACCTTTTGGAAATATAACGACACTAATTACGGAGTGTTAAATTATTCACATGTCACAAATATGTACATCAGCAGAATGGCGCACTCAACTGAATTGTAGGGGTCTGCAATGCTAGCAAAAATGTTCTGCGTCATTGTGCTCTTGATTAGTACAAAAGTTCACAGATGACACTGCCCGAGAAAAGAAATATAGCAATATCCGATATGAGGAACCTATACGGTATCAGGCTACTTTCCTCTAGAGTTTTAACAGGTATTCCTTTTCAGCAAATGGGTGATGTTAGGGATGGTTTTATCCGCGAACTCATTGTCGATTGTGCAATGACTTTTGGCAATATTCAACTGTCGCGGCAAGTACTAAAATCTAGCATAATATTTCATCAAAAAATTTAAGAAACTCCATCGTTCTTGAATATTCGCTTTGGGTCCAAAATTGCCATTCTTCTTTTGGCTGACATAAGACTGCGTACACACAGCGTTTGTCTTAATAAGTGGCTTATATGACACAAGATTATTCCTTAGATATATATATATATAAGACAAGTTCATATAGACATAGGTTCCTAAGGTTTTTGTTTGTGAGATACAGGGTTTTGTAAATTTCCGCACCACTGATGAGCAGTAACGTATTTTGAGTTTCAGCGACTTGGGTACTTAGGGATTACTGCCCGTAAAAAAGCAAAAACAGTTTGAGCCTTGTGCTACCCTCGCAGCTTGCCGCCTCGGATTATCGCCCTTTTGACTGTGGGATAAATACATTCGAGCCGATGAGACTCAATAAGAACATAGCATAAACATAGGTCAAATAATGCTTTGATGAGATGGGAATACTCTCCTGTTATATTACATACAATTGTCGATGTCGGTGCATTATATCATAAGCTTTTTATATGGAGTTAACTGCAAAAAATCGAATCAATTCATGGAAATCTCACCATATTCAAAAATGCAGTTCGATTTAGAAACTATAACTTCAAACTGAATTGTCTGTAAAGCGTTGGGAACCCATGTTTATACAAACGTTTTTCATTAAAAGTGGGTACTTAAGGAATAGTCATCTTAAACATTACAAACAGCTTCACAGTTGCCAGCTTTGATTTTTTCCGGTGGAGACCGATCGTCGGCAAGAGATAACATTCAATGAAAGTGTACCTTGCCCCAAACCTTTTTGAACAGCGGAGTTAGCAAGGTTTCTCAGAGAGGGGTAAAAATTAGAAGTCCCCAAAATTGTACACAAAACCGTGTTAAATACGCAATCTTTAATGTACCGCTGGGTTCTCGTGAACACTTTATAAAGTATTTACCATTATCTCTTTTTAATCCACAAATGAGTTATTATTTCCGTCGGTCTGTCCGTTGATCATTGAGCCCTCTATAGCTTGGATAGTACCGCTCGGATTTTGATGAGACTTTGACACATGGTTAGTAATATGCTACTTTGACTATGTCCTTTGTGAGGCTTTGCGAGTTTTGAAAATTCATCCAGGAGCAGCAAAATCGTTGTAAAGTTGGCAGTGTTCTGAAACCGTTAAACGGTTAAATAATAAAGGCAGATGAACCAACAGGAGACATGAGATCACGTTCACCGCTATAAAAATGCTCCCCCTGGATAATTTTTATTACGTAATTCGTAACATTCGTTATTGGCCTCAAACTAAGAAAGAATCACTCGCATCACACGACAACTATCGCTGTGATTCTAAGATGTCACATCTTAAGTTCGTAGGCAAACAGTGTATTGTATTATTGTTTGTTTTCGGCTTCTTCATTTTCCACTAGGAAGCATTTATTTACTATTCACACGGTGGACGGCGGACTGCCGGTCAATTTTGGTCTGTACAAACATCTATAACCCCGCAATGAGGAACGACTAACTGTGTTTTCGGCACATGATTTATTGCAGAGTAATGAAGTATTAGTAGTAGGTACACTTCTCTTTCTCTCTTTCACTACGTATCCTCGCCTCACTTACCGACAGTGTTGGCTCAATACGAATACGCGTCTTTTCTTATGCAGTTCCACCTCGTACGAGTATACCTAGATATAATGGTTTTTCAGTTTTGCCTCAGCACCTTAAACATTTTCTTGGCAATGCAACGTATGAATCTGACACATGTATGACGGTAACTGTTGGTATAACAACTTGCTTCTCATGGATATGCGTTAACTTTTTATTTATCTTCGATATAAAACATAGCAATGCCTAAAGATACAACTAGATTGTTGAACGTCAAAAGTTTGTCTTAAATTTATTGGAGTGACTTCGGTAACTGAAACGTTAGAAAAGAGTCATTCCTACATATCTGGTTTCATTTACCGACCAGTAAAATCTGAAGTCTTATGGACAACAGAGGTACCATCTGTGGTCTGCTTTCAGCTTGAGGTTTTTCCGCTAGTGTATGTATAGTATGTAAACTTTGATTTATTGTTTGGTACTATCGCATGTTGTACCTTGCAAGAGCAAATTGGTATTTTATTGGCAGTTATATATTCGTACTACAGTTATTTCGCTATTAAAACTGGCGACTATAAACTATACATGTATGTTGATAATAAATGTACCAATGCGAACATCTATTATTGTGCGTACTAAATATTTCACGCACCGTTCTGAGGTCTGGAATCTATGAAACAAGTTTAATCACATTAACAAATTTCCCCGAAATAATTGTAAAGTCTGGTTTTATTTTTGCAAGTTGTTAAAGGGGGTATTTAAAACATGGACGCATAAAATGGGTACACCAATTTTTGTGGGACACTTTTGTTATTTGAGATTCAAATTGAAAGTGTTGGCAGGAACGATAATTTCACGGAGCTACTTGAAATGCTTCAAATGCATGTGCTGAATGGCTGCATTATTGATGACTGCATGACTTTGTCCAATGAGTAGGTCACGTAATCCAGTTTATTTATGAAGAAATATAAATCCCTGGACCTTTTTTATAAAAGTATTAATATAGCATACGTCCGTTTTCAAAATGTCGTACGATTAAAACGACTACGAGTACAAAATGCTGGAGAATAAACTGTATGAAGAAATCTTGAAAAAAAAATTCTTCGCAACAAAAGGTGATAGACACATCACGCTTCGTTTTAAAATGTATACAATAACGTATGTTTTTCGAATATCTTAGCAAATCTGTTCAATTAGTCACAAATACGAAATGTTTAGAAGAACAAAACGTAAACCTTCGTTTTTCGCATAAAAATAACAATCTTTCGGAATGGTTTGTGATTTATGTTGGTAAAGTAAACTCATGTATTTTGCTATAAAGTGCCCTTTGAACGAACCCTGTAAATTGCTCAATAAGCTAGTAGTAATGGCCGGAAGCCAGGTGCTTTGGGATAAGCAATTAGAAATTCTGAAAACTGCTTGACCAATCGACTACAATTTTGTTTTGGTTATTTAGAAGTGTGAAGCTTACGGATTCGAAGAGTTTCAAGTTGCTGCGTAAAATTATCGTCGCATTAGCAACAAGTGCAGAAAACTGCATTTTGCTTTGGTTTTCGGCCATACTATTCGTGGAATCTTTTTACGTGTGGTCTCATTCTGTACGTCTCATAAATAAATAAAGATCTTATTTGAAGAGCTTTTTTGTTTCTGCCAACACTTCCGATTGAATCCCAAGAAACACGTTACAGTGGACCTCCGGTAATCCGACAAACATTATGCAGGGCAGTGTCGGACTATCGAATTTGTCGGATTATGGAGCAGTGCCTAAGACCCCCTATAGTCCGGAATTTTTTACCTTGTAATCCGACAAATTACATATCCAATAGTAAGATTATATATGTTATGTATATGTATGTACTTTGAAGTACAAATCATACATAGTTTATGTATGTCGAATTTAGTAAATTAAATAACAATAGAGAGCTTACGTTTTATTATAAAATTAAGCATGAATGCACATACATATGTACCAAAATAATCAAGAATTATTCATCAAAATCATTAATGAATTTATCAAATTATGAAGCTTGGAAATATTCATCAATTTTTTTTGTTTAAGGTTGTTATAACGCGAGATCAGAGCTTTGCCCCTCAGTCTTCTCAAAAGTAAAAGTTTGTTGTAGGATGTACCATTCTTCTCTTCAGCCCATTGTAAACCTAGCTCAAAGGCGTTAATTGCGTCTTGTGCTGTGACTTGTGGAGCAGTTGCAATCACGTCGTCGTTATTTTCCTGATTGTTTGTTGTACCACGGCACCAGATTTCCAAATCTTCCGGACTTATCTGTGTTTCAATAGCGACTTGTTCTATAACTTCCGAAGTTATACTGATTTGTGGAACGTTGCTAGGAGTGGTGACTATATCTGGCCATAACTTTTTCCAACACGATTTAATAGTTGATGACGGTAACGGATTCCACGACTGACAAAGAGCAAAAATCAAGTCGTTCATATTAAATTCTTTTAAAGTTTTTGCTATTGGTTGGTCTTTTGATACGGCTCTCAGAAGTAGGTTTTTCTTATTGTCTTGCTTGACAAACTGAATGATATTCTGGTCCATTGGTTGAATCAGTGCAATTTGGTGGAAGAAACATCGCAGTGATGCATTTATCCTCAGTTGTTATTTCTTCTCCAGACGGATGACCGGGAGCGTTATCAAGAAGCAACAACGCTTTTTGAGGAAAATTATGATCTTTTAACCATTTTCTGACTTCATCAAACCACTTTTGTCATCCATGCACTTTTTTGTCTGTAATAGTGTACAGGTAAATCAATGTTTTTGAATGCCCGTGGTTTATTAGATTTCCCAATGACCATCATCTTAAGCGCGTGTGTGCCGGCAGCTTTAGCACATGGTAGTATGGTTACACGCTCTTCACTTACTTTTCGTTCAGGTACGGATTTTTCGTTACAAGAAACAAAAGTTTTGTTAGGCATCACACGCCAAAAAAAGCCCTGATTCGTCTGCATTGTACACCTGTGACGGGTCAAGATTTAAATCGTTCACCTTTTGCAAAAATCTTAATTTAAAGGGCTCTATGCAGGTGGCATCGTTAGAAAGTTTCTCTCCTGTAATAATCATTAAACGTATGCCATGACGACTTTTAAAACGTTCTAGCCATCCTTTGTTGGCCACAAAATCATCTTTTTTTGTTATTTCCTTATAAAAAAACTTAGCGTTCATGGCCAACATGGGGCCTGAAATTGGTGCATGCCTATTTCTTTCCTGAAGAAACCACATGTACAAAGCTTCTTCCACTTCTGGATGTTCAGCTTTCTTGAGTGTATGTCTCTTGCCTGGCCCGCAGTCAGTAGTTGACACGAACTTCTTGATCTTCTCGTGGTTTATTTTAATGTCATAAATTGTAGATCGGCCTACGCCGTATTCACTTGCTAAACTACTGAAAGTTTCATTGCGATTTAAGCGGTCTAAAATATCACATTTTTCTTTAATTGTCAATGTTTTGTGCTTTCGCTTCTGAGTTTGTGATGACATTACTAGGTACTATACTTAATACATAATGAATAAATAGTAAACAATGAACGCACGCTAGACCGTACCGCTATCACAAGTAGTCAAATTCAAACTAAGTAAAACAATGCTTAGGCGTCGAGCTCGATAGTGGTGGCGCGTACAAGTTGTAACCTGTTAAAACCTGCGTGATCTACATTAGCGAAGATTGTCAAATACGTATGTATGTAATACATATTCAAAGACATGTCGGATTACAGGGGGCGCCGGATTAGACAGGAGCCGGATAATCGGGGGTCCACTGTATATAATTCTTTGTTGTCGAATATAAAGTTTTCCTACAAAAATTGGTGTGCCATGCGTCTATGTTTTATATACCCCTTTGAACAACTTGCATGAATAAAACCAGACTTTACAATTATTTTGCAAACCAGGGGTATTTTCGTCACTTTTCAATCTATGCTCAGTGTCCCTTACTGGTAAAATGATTAAATTTTCAGCTTGATTCTTCGTCAACTGCCTGCAGAAGCTGGTTCAATAATATGTTTTCAAGTGCCATTTGCCCCCCCCCCCCTCCCTAGAGACCCTGAAAAATGTAGTGAAATGCAAATCAATAAAATTGATAAGTACACTCACTTAACGTGCTTGATTGATCATTGCTGCACGTCGAAGTTCGAACGAATTCACCATTTCCATTCCTGGTATTCAAACTCTAAGTTATAAGTAATAAATATAATAACATAATTTAATTTAAGTTTCATTTACCGCATGGGCGTAGTCAAGGTGGGGCAGGGTGGGGCGCTTGCCCCCCCCCTAGACGGACCCTATTAAAAAAATTAAATTGAATTATATAACTAAAAAAAAATTAATTCAAATGATCCTACCCTACTTACTTCGTAAACCTCTTAACTGGGTATGTCAGATATTTTCGCATCCTAAAAAGTTAAAATTAATGAATAAAAAAGCAACGCTCCCAGTTTAAATGCAAGAAATTATAATAAAATAGTGTATATCTGGTTCCATAGAAACAAGTTTCAATAGCTCCCATTTAAGTTGCCATTTGCCATTGTATTGTTAGGTTTTAGATCAGCGGTCCCCAACCCGTTTTTAGCGAGGGACCACTTTGAATTCGTAATTGTTTGCCACTACCAGTTGACAGTTCACACTTTAAGGTTAACTTATTTCGCGAAATCAAATGTAAAGCTTGCTTTGTTTTGTATTTGAGCATTGAGCATCACTGTTTTTTTGAGATTTTGGTTTGTTTGTTAGTAATGTTTATTTTTGGTTTACCTAATTATTTGTGTTACGCATATTCGTACATAGTTAAGGTGTACTCGAAGATTTTTTGTCTCAAGCAGTTTGCCAGTGAGCCGTGGATAAAAGTTTATTTAATAATGGACATTAGAAAATTCTTTAGCTCCAAAGGTAAGCAAGCAATAATTTGAATACTTACTAATTATTATTAGGTAAGGGTAAGAAGGGAATATAGTTATCATTACATATCACTTATCATTAAATAAGTGATTTGTTTATGAATGGCGATGGCGAGTTTACTCGGCTAGCCGTTTTCCGATGTTTTGTGGTTTTCCGTTCAGTCGGTGTTGATATTCTTATGCTAGTGATAGTAGCAATGAGAATAAATTTGGCGCAGGCTGAGCATACAATATGTACCTTTTGTGTATACTTGGATATTTTTTAGGTAGTCAGAAAAGGAAGCAAACAGATAAAAGTAGTGGCGAGAGCGGGAGTGATAGCGGCGGGGAAGAAAAGTCAAAACAAAATGTCAGTTCTTGCGGCTCTAGCGCCCCAGTCGTTTTGGATACACCGATTCAATCTTCACTACCGTCAGGATCCGGCAAAACATTTGATGAATCCTATTATGAAAATGACCTTGGTAACTGGGTTGGACGTTCATTTAGTATGACTTCAGTTCAAAGAAGAGAAGTTTTGAAAAACTGCTGGTCTCCACCTGCCAGTTATGACTTTTCCAAGGATGCTGTTCAGTTGAAGAGGAAATTTAAATTCTGCTGGCTATCTGAATATGCCCCTTGGCTTGCATACTCAAAAAAGTTAAAGGGCGCCTTGTGCATTTATTGTGTACTTTTTCCTCCTACTAATGTGCGTTGTGTCCTAGGCTCATTTATAGTGCGGCCGTTTACCCGCTATAAAGATATGCACGAGTTTGCCAAATCGCATACATCATCTCAATGGCATAAATCAGCAGCTACAGCTGCAAAATGTTTCGATGAGAACTTACCAGTTGATGTGCAGCTGATATCTGCTCACAATAGTGAAATAGAGGCGAATAAGAAGATTTTAGCATCAATAATTTCAACCGTCATTTTTTGTGGGACACATGATTTGCCTTTAAGGGGCAAAGAACTTCACGAGGGAGTTTTCCAAGACCTGATTAAACTTAAAATTGAAGCTGGTGACCAAAACTTGAAAACACACATGGAGAATGGCCCAAAAAATGCCACCTACCTGTCACCACAAATTCAGAATGAAATTATTGACCTTTGTGGTGAGGTCATAAGAGAGGATATCATTATGGATATCAGGAAGGCATGCGCATACAGTATACTAGCCGATGAAAGCAGCGATATTTCTGGAAAAGAACAACTTTCTATTGGTGTGAGGTTTTTTGATGAAGAACTTATGATGATTCGAGAAGAATTTCTGGGGTTCGTGGAACTAAGTGCCATGGATGCTATTTCTATAGCCTCCGCCATTGATAATTTCCTAGCCAACGCAGGCCTTGACCCTGAAAAGTGCGTCGGACAAGGGTACGATGGATGTTCCACCATTGCTGGAAAGGACGGCGGGGTACAAAAAATTCTCCGGGAAAAGTACATGCGGGGGTTGTATTTTCATTGTACTAGTCACAAACTTAATTTAGTGGTGAACGATTTAAACCAGTTAGCAATGATTCGAAATACAGTGGCCACAATAAAAGAAATAATAAGATTTTTCCGAGAATCCCCACTTCGGCGAAAATTCGTTCCAAACGTGCCGATGTTCTGTGAGACCCGCTGGTCTCAAAAATACAGAAGCATCGCCATTTTTAGAGAGCATTATGTAGAAATCGCGGCTGCTTTAAAAACGCTCTCAACAGATGGTAATGCAGCTACGAGAAAAGCTGCTTTTCAAATGCATTGTGCTGCTTCAAATTCCGAGTTTATTGTAAGTGTCTGCTTAATAGCAAAATATTCTGCATTATTGCAACCAGTTGTGAATGTTTTGCAGTCAAAAAGTTTAGACTTATTACAATGTATGAATCATGTAAAAAGAATTACAGACCTTTTAAAAACACACCGGGAAAATGTTAGTGCCGAAAGCGTATACATACTAAAAGAAGCCGAAAAAATAGCCGAAGACATTAATACGGACTTTAAAATGCCGAGAGTTACAAACCGACAAACGCTTCGTGCAAATCCTCCAGCAGCTTCTGGTACTGAGTACTGGACGAGATCTTTTATAATTCCGTATCTGGATTCATTGATAATGTCTTTAGGACAGCGATTCTCTAATGAAAATCTGCCAGCCTACGAGTTGCTTTCATTACACCCTAGTATATTTCTTTCTTTATCATTTGCTGAGTTTTTAAAAAAAGTTAAAGTCTTTTGTGACTACTACAACTTAAACGAGATTTTGGCTGAAATGGAACTATGGTATAATCTGTGGAAAGAAAAAAGAAGTCAGACTCGGAGTTAAAAGAGATTGAACTAGTTGAACTAGTTAAAGAGGCGCAATCTTTTTACCCAGGCATTAAAAAAGCCCTCCAAATTTCACTCGCGCAGCCTTGCACTACCTGCACAATAGAAAGATCATTCAGCACCTTACGTCGGGTAAAAACTTGGTTACGATCAACAATGTTGGAAAATCGGCTTGTTGGACTTTGCATGGTGAGCGTCCATCGAAAAAGAGTTTTAAACGCGAAGGATGAGTTTGAAAAAGAAATTTTGTCCAGGTTTAGCAAGAATTGTAGAAAACTAATGCTAAAATAAAATACTTATATATAAACCCAACATGTTTTTTTAATAAATTTTTTATGTTAAGTTGAGTTTCCTTGTTTTCTTGCCCCACCCTGGAGAACTCCCTGGCTACGCCCATGATTTACCGTACAGCCAAGAGGTCGTTCCTGTCACAATAATCATACTACACGGGTAAAATTTGATGCGCTATTGACGTTACCTCCGATTTATACAATTCTCATTCATCGTTTGAACTCCCCCCCCCCCTGGGCCAGTGGCTGGCGACGCCCTTGAATGTGTTGAGGATCCACGATTTCTTATACATTCATTGACACGCCTGGGCATCGTGCTGGTAAGGTGGTCGATATCCTGTTGGGGTATCTTATTCCAGGCTACTGCAACTTTGTGAGATAGAGATTGCAGATAGGACAGGCGATCCTGGTGGTCAAGGTAAACGGTTGATGCGATGTTGATCCATGAACGCTAACGCGATGCTCTGGCAACATACGGTCTGGCATTGTCTTGCTGAAAAATCAGGTTTTGGATGGTATTTAGGTATGGAATAAGATTAGGCTCCACTACTTCCTGAAATAGCGTTGGGCTGTCATATTGCCACTGATGAAAATTAGCGGTAATCTGCTACCATAAGCAATAGCACCCCATACCATAACTCCCACGGTGTGGTGAACGTGACGCTATCTGCCAAATTGTGAGTCACGTCTTTCATCACGTCGTCGCCTTCTCACTCTGGCACGACCATCGTGCATCCCCAGGCTGAAGCGGGATTCGTCACTAAAGACCACCTGATTCCATTCTCGGTCCCGTAGAATTCTTTCTCTACACCAGAGCAAACGGTTACGCCGATGTTCAGCTGTGAGAGGTAGCACCCAATATGGGCGATAAGAAAAAACTGTCGTATTCGGCGATATACCGTACACATACCAACCATCCTTCCATGCTCTTCAAACCACTGATTAGCGATGGCTCGAGTACTACTGAATCTGTCTCTCAAAGCCAGAGTCTTAAGCGGCGGTCTTGTCGCTCTGTGGTCCCTCTGGGACGTCCAGAACCCATCGGTATTCCTGAGTCCACGCTCGTTCACACTGCTGTATACTGCGAAAGGATCTAGTGATCCTCCTAGAAACTTCTCTTAACGTTAGACCGGCTTTACGCAATCCGACAATTCGACCACTCTCAAAGTCACTTAGCTGGGAGACCTGACGAATTCTATGCACTCTTGACATTTTGAGCAATCACAAAAAGGCTCAATACGCTACACAAAATCTAACATTTAACTGACACCGTAAATGTACGAAAACTGAATGCTTCTTTATCAAAAAGCAATACGGGACCGCGGTTGGCCGCGTGGGTCAGAGTGTCGTGCTACTGATCAGCCGGCCGGCCGGGTCGCGAGTTCGAATCTCGCCTTCGCCATGGATGTTGTGACGTCGTGTGTTTGTACATAATTAGATATATTCTATATACAACCTAGTTTCTGGCTGCATGGCTTAGTCCTAAAGCCAAAAAAAAAAAAAAAAAAAAAAAAAAAAAAAAAAAAAAAAAAAAAGCAATACACGCAGGCACCACAAAAATATATGTAAAAAATTGCTGAATTCTAATAAGCATACGTAGGTGTTTAAAAAACCAAACGCTAACTCATTCAAATAAATTCATTTTTGTACTGTGCTATTGTCTAGTAGATGGCGCTAGTTTTGTATCCCTTTTTGTGCGCCAGAATGCAGTATTTGGTTGACTATCTCCAGGTAGAATACGTCAATGAATGCAAACACGGTTTGCAAATTTACTCAAACTTAGCTTATTAGTTGAAAAGTGGAACCCAGAAGAACACTTGGGAGTTCTAGACTCGGCTGATCATTGCCAATAAGTATTACAGTCTCTAGTTTGGAATTCGTCCCCTAACTTGAGCAGAGCTAAATAAAGGCGCAAGGATATTACGTGACTGAAAATAGGATTTTACCTTCTGGTGGTTGTAATCAATAGACGATTCAAAAATCGGATAAACAAAGTTCCTTTTGGGCTCCTCATAGCAACTGCAGTGCCCTGTTAGTTAGGCTTTTGCCTGTGCGGCTGCTTCGGTATGAAAAAAGATGGCTAATTTTGGCACCCAGACTCCTCAGAAATGTTTCCTATGCGGTCCATATGGTCAATAATATCAGTTTATCCATTCAAAAATCAGGTTTACCATGGCTGATTTAAAATTAATTCACATGAACTTATATTGGCTTGTTAACCAAATCCCAAAATCCGTATATTCTATAAATGCAGCCTTGATGTAATGTGATGAATCCACAAGTGCTAACGTCTGGGCCAAGGCCTTCTGGATACGAAGATACCCCGATGGAAAGGATCGATACCCGACGAGTCCCTAGCATTGACAATGTTCCAGCGCATAATTGCCAACTCTATCTAATTATCCATAATATCCAGTAAATGACGGTGTGTGTGTCCTCTCTACCGTTGTGGCACATTTAAACAAGCAATATTCTCATTGCAGTATTGAGCTATAATCTATAACTTTGACAACTATAGCCTTGCCATGCCGTCATGAACATATGGCAAACGTAAGAACAAAATACATCGTACGCTACTGATGTAAACACGGTGTACATTTGAATGTGGCGGGATGTCTAGCTCATGTAAGTGGTCCATACAAAAAATATTGCTATATCTTGCTAGCTATTTTATTGCAGCTAGCTAATGCAGT
This sequence comes from Acanthoscelides obtectus, assembly GCA_963669975.1. Taxonomy (NCBI): domain Eukaryota; kingdom Metazoa; phylum Arthropoda; class Insecta; order Coleoptera; family Chrysomelidae; genus Acanthoscelides; species Acanthoscelides obtectus. The sequence continues at coordinate 40,609,768 of CAVLJG010000007.1, forward strand.
AACAGTATTACCCGTTCGGAAGAGCCAATAGAATATATAGAATTTGTACTTCTGGCACTGAAACATTGCTGTAGTAGTTAGATTGCCATGTGCTATTTGATCGTTGGATACATCTACCACTTTGTTACCGTCTTTTTCATCACTTCAAGAATGAAACACATCATCCACTAGGTGCTCGAGGATAAGGACCTGAGTGTATCTAGAACAGATACACTTAAGACTTTATTATATAGCGCAAGGACTGCCATAGCATCATATTCCTTCAGATTTTTGTGGTGTCCAGTTGCAGGAACATGAACGAAGCTGTTACAAAACGTTTGCCTGTTCAAGAAAATCTAGGTATCTCGGAGTCACAAAAAACAGCTTTTGTTTGAATGCCTGAACCAACAACTGAAAAGTTTTCCACACAGAAGGCTCTCTATATTTTACCACTCGCCAAACAGGTTATTTAATACCCGACACATGTCTTTAGCATGTTTTAGCAGGGAAACCAACGGATCCAACATCACATAGATATATTAGTGTCTCTACTTCGGGTAGAAGGGACTAACAGCTCGTCACATCATGTAGCCTTGCGATCTACAGACTATAGAAAAACTTTCTCCGTATCAGGAATAGAGTTAAGTGAAAAATGGTAAGAAATCATGGCAACACTGTCTGCCGGGAATAGGGCTCGTGACGCCAGCCATTTACGGTGCTGACGTCAGGGCGGTTGCGTTCATCTGTCTTGCTGACGTCAGCGAGGGTTTCAACGACGCCGGTCGCCATGGAGAGATAAAAACCCTGCCTTGGACGCGCGCCACCGCGACCCTTGCCTTGTCGTCCCTGACACTACCGTTGCTTTCTCATTAATCATATCGATTCATTTATATTATATCATCGCTTCGTCGTCTATTATATTACACACTTACTAAAAAAAATATTCTATACATTTGTATTTCATTCATAGTCATATTCCACCAACACCCGGCTTTTCAATCCCAGGTTAAATTCAATTTCACTGCGAACTGGAAGTTAAACCTCAGATAGCTATCTCAGTAAAGAGTTTTTAGAGCAACAAAAATAACGGATCGTTAAGCTCTCCTTTACGTTATTTTAAACAGCGAATAAGGTTGACTCCAAAACGTGCGGCACGGGTATTATGTAAAAAACCTATAGAACGCCAAAATTAAAACCGACGAAATGTCATCTTGAAGACTAGGTAGGTTTTAGTGTTTTTAGTTGCTCGCTGTAATCGCTGTTCGCTGACGTTTATGCAAAATGCACAGCTACAAAAGGAGAGTTCACAACAAGTGTACAACCTCTTGTCCTAAGTTAACATTTTGTATAAAAACTTATGTCGCAAAAAACCTACGAAATGTCAAACAATTGACGAAATGTCACTTTTCAATATACGGAATACCCGTGAGAAGCTTTCTTATTTCGATAACGGTTAACGAATGTTTGTCCTGCTACTGCGTAAAATCTAAATAAGGAAGATCATAACGACACAGCAACACAAAACCACTGAAAACTCTGTAATCAGGTTTGCTCTAAACAGTAGTTAAGTTTAAACAGAGAACTATAGGTATTGGTGAAACAGAAAGGTGTAGTTACACCGTAATGTCTAACCTAGTTTGCTTATAAGTTACTTAACCAGAACTTGAAAAACAAATTTTCTGGTAATTTGTGATTAACTTTCAGCTAGATACCCAGCTTGAAAGTTAATTTATGATTGAAAAACAGAGGCCAAAAGTATCAATTGAAAACCGAGCTTGCGCAAAGATAGGCTTAAGCACCCTAGCGTCACCAACCACTTATGCTGACAACTATTATATAGGTATCTGTCGACCACCATCTTGTGGTATAAACTTTGACGGATGATATTTCTTAAGAGTAAATAATTTACCTTTATTGCTTCTCAGTGAATTACTGCGACTACTTGGCAATGAGGCTGCGACGATAAAAATTGTATGTGAACGAAATGCAACATATAGTTATGCATCTTCTTGTTTAAGAAAATCGGCAATTTTATTTAGCCGATATCATGGCTACCTATTAGAGAATATTTCTCAGAAGAAGTTAAATAACATAGTTGACCGATTTTTGAACTGGCCAACTTTATCACAACTGATATGGTATATCGTTCCAAATTCTCGATGCCCCAGTACGTACAAATAAGAAGCGATCCTCAAGCCTGGTGAGTACGTCTAGCAAACCTAGAACGAGACGATATTAGCGAAGCAAAATCCGTTGGCGTATCTGTAGAACAAATAGTACCAGGATAACCAAGCGCCTGTTGATTGTGACTTGAGATTGTGATTATCGAAAACTGTAAATTGTACTAAGTAGCTCTAATTTGACTAAGCTATAAAATTCGTTCATAAGCGTGGTGGCATCTGTCAGCGCTCACACGAATTAGGCTGTAAGCAGAAAACTCCATTAGACAGGCATTGTGAACAGTGTTGCCATAGGTAGCGGAATTCCGCTATTTGTAGCGGATTATTTTGAGAAGAGCGGCGTAGCGGCGGTAGAGCAAATTAGCCCAAAATGTAGCGGAATTTATTACATACAAAACTATCATATTTATTTCACTGTTTTAACGTTAATAACGTTCTAAATCCTAAATAGGCAGTGGCTAGAGTCTGATTTATTATCACATTAATAATAAAATTGGTGCATTTGGTGCCGCTTGAGCCATCTAGGAACAGAGAAGAGAATTATTCCACTTGCCTTTTTTTTCAATAACAGATGGCGTACTGCTTTCAATACTAATCGTTTCTAACAGGTCTCAGCAGGCAGACATAATATTAGGTTTCTCGCTTTCTATTGTATTTTTCAGCTCTGGGTATATACTGTTTAGTTTCGTTTATATTAGTGTTCTTATTTTTGTGTTGATCATTTTATTGATATATCATTTGCTGCAGATTTTAATATTAAATCTACTGGTAAGTAACAAAACTGCTTAAATATCTAACATATTATAGTTTGATCCAGAAATAAATCTTAGTCGCGAAATTTGTTTTTAACGCTTTTTCTTCTGGAAAATAGGAATAATGGAAAGGCGACAGCAGACCATTAACGATTTTTTGATAAAAATCCTTCTAAAAAACAAACGGTGAAACCAAACGTGGCCGTACCATCCACTTCGACTGCATCTGTGTCGGACTCGGAGCATCCCGAACCTGAATACAGACAAAATAGAAGAGCGGAATCTAGTGGAATCAGGTCTAAGCCTGATAATTCGACTTGCGAATCTGAGGATAACCAAGAGCCAGAGCAACCTGTTAAGAAAAAGACACGAAAACAAATGTTTACTTCATCATGGCTAGAAGATCCGTTATTTAAAGGCTGGTTGGGACCTATTGAAAATGACAAGTTGAAAGCAAAATGTAAAGCTTGTAATCAAATGATGGGTGCTAAAAAATCAGATTTAGTGAATCATTCGAAATCAAAAACGCATGCCACTAATGTACAAGCAATTTCGAATGTAAGAACGTTAGATAGCACTTTTCTGTCTCGGGAAGCACGTGAGTTGGAAAAACGGCAAATATTTGCTTGCTTAAGATATAGTCTTTTAGTTGTAAGTCATTATACAAGTTTTAGAACTGTTGATCATATAACAGGAGTTAGTCAATTATGTTTTAAAGACCCAGATCTCTCTAGCCCACTTAAATTAAAAAGATCCAAATGCATAAGTATAATTAAAAATGTGCTGGCTCCTGTTATTAAAGACGAAATAATTTCAGAATTGGAAAATAAACCATTTTCTATTTTATTGGATGAGAGTAGAAACCTGAGCAATACAAGACTACTATGCATTCTTGTAAGGTATATTTATAAAAATTCAATTAAAACCCATTTATTAGATATAATTAAAATAAACGCAGATGAAGGTACCGCCAAAGGTTTATATTCTCTTTTTAAAAAATGCGTTATATCCAATCAAGTAAAAATTACCAATATTGTTGGATACTGTTCCTACAACGCTAGTGTTATGATGGGCAATAACGAATCTTTCAAAACTTATCTTTTAAAAGATAATCCTAATATAATTGTCAATGGCTGCATTTGCCACTCTGCTCATTTAGTGGCGGTGGCGGCAACGTTGAAGCTCTTTTACAAAACTTATATTCTTACTTCTCAAGAAGCCCAAAAAGGCATTGTGTTCTTGAAGAATTACAGGAATATTTCAAAAAGTCAAAATTAAAAATTTTAAGCCCTAGTAAAACAAGGTGGCTTGCTTTATCCAAATGTGTTGATAGAGTTTTGGATCAGTGGGACATCTTGCTTAGCCTATTTAGATTAGCTTCCATTGAAGAAAAAAATCCTGTAGCAAATGTAATACTTAATGAGTTACTGAATCCATTTGTTAAGGCGTATTTAATGTTTTTTAAATTCGTGTTAAAGACAACTTCTTTTCAGAGCTAAAGTTTCTCTCACCGGTTGATGTGACAAACAATCGTCTTATTATAAGTGATACCTTTCATGACGCCGTTTTAAAAAAATTTGCCCTTCATATTGAAACCGAAAAGGCAATTTTGGAACTAAAGAAAATATGTATTTATTTTAGTGATAGTGAGAAAGAGGATATTTTAAAAACTAAAAGTAATGTCATTGAATTTTGGTCGTTTGTAAACGACCTCAAAAATTTTAATGACGAATATTTATTTCGCGATATAGGTAAACTGGCTCTAATCATTTTAACATTGCCTCATGAAAACGCTGATGTTGAGCGAACTTTTTCTTATATGCTTGATTACAAAACAAAAAAAAGAAATAAAATAATACCTTCAACTTTGTCTTTGCACTACTTACAAATAAATTAGACTTGGAATCAAAAAACAGTGCTGTTTGTCCTATAGTTTTAATGAGAATAATTTAAACAAATATAAAAAGAATTTATATAATGTAAATAAGGAAGAACAAGCTGAAGAAGAAGTAATTTGATAATGATTCTGACTGTGAATAAAATAAGCAAACGTAGGCATTCCCACGTTTCCGCTTCTTCTTTGTCCTTATTTTTTGTTTTTTTTTTCTATTAAGAGTAAGATATTGGTGATAGTTTCTATTTTTTATTAGTTCCTAATTCTAAACCAAAGACAGTTTTGTTTTTTAGAGGTATACTTTTTATGTTTTTACGAATAATTGCAATTATATTATGTTACTGTTTGTATTTTTAGTAGGGTTTTTAGATAGTGTTTAAAAAAAGTAAATATGTAAGAAATATATTTGTTGATTATTTTAAGCCCCCCCCCCCCTTAAAATTTCAGACCGTAGCGGCATGTAGCGGAATTTTGCGATATACGTGTGACGGATATTTTAAACTTCGCTCTGGCAACACTGATTGTGAATTGACAGCAAATGTTGACAGTTGGTGACCCTACAAACACAAGGTTTTTCAATTTTTTGACAATCTTATTTGAAAATAAAATCTTTCAGTTTAAAATTGAAGCTTTCAGATGTTCCACAGGATGACATCATATTTATTGCATGTAAACATTAGGTCAAGCTGTTTACTGTTGTGATAGATATACACATTTATCTCACATTCATTATCGTCCAAGTGTTGAGTATCAGCACTTACTCTAACTGCACCTTGGCTCAGGAAACTCTCGCATTTTGATGACCTCACCGATGGAGCCTTTTTCCCAAAGAAACTACGACAATGCTTTTCGTGTTAAAAAAACTACCCCGAAACTTGACGCCCGGAGTACCACCACAGCTTAAATAACAATCAGCTATGAAACTCTCCTATCAGTGTCAATTCCCCCAGTACAACGATGAAAGAATGTTTAGTGCTCAGTAGCACCCTGTACACTATAGACCAGGGCTGTCCAACTTAATGTGGCCCAAGGGCCACTTCAAAAAAAAATGCAGTTTGGAAGGCTGCCTTATAAAATCTTTCTATACAACATTATTACAGAGTTAATGTAAGAATTGTGATATTCGTTATTTGAGAGTAATTTATACATGTGATGTATACATGACCCGTGAAGCGGGCCGTATGTTGGACAGCCCTGCTATAGACTATATCATGCCAAACTATTATAGTTGAGATGTTCCCGCCTGCCGCTGCAGGGCTACTTTGCGCTTTGTCAATTTATAATTACGCATATTTAAGTAAAACTAAGACAATGGAAAAGAAGTGGAAAAAACAACCACTCCCGGCACTCGCTATGAGGAAACTGAGCCACCAGCGAATGAGGAGCCTAGTGCCTAGTCACGTTCGCGCCTTGCAAACCCTTTGTCGCGGGACAAAAAACCGACATCGCGCGAACGCGACGTGAAGCCGCGAAGAATACGCGAATGGGATGCACACGCATGGGTCGCGGGCAGTTCGCGGCTTCGCGCGGGAGTCTGGAGAGGGCATTAAGCTGTGGTATCTCTGGTGCGTTCACAGGGTTGCCATCATAGGGGATATGTACTTGAGGAAATATTTGAGGTTATAATGTTCTGGGGGAAATCACACATGTCATGTCCCCTGCTCTTTGAACCTAACCTTTCCATTAATTAACTTTGATATGGGGGATTTTTTTTCAAGTGAAAATTCTCAGGGATTTTTTGCTTGTTCTGGGAAAATTATGTCCGGCCATCTGGCAACGCGGTGCTTTAACATATCCACCATGTTTTTTTAACAAAACTTGATTTTTGATAAATGATTATTAGTAGAATAGATTACAGCAGGGTTACAGATTCAAGCTAGGGTTGTTGAGGAAGTGATTATGAGGAAGAGGAGGAGGAAGAGGAATTGTCACGCGCAAATTTAGAGGATGCGGATGAGGAAGAGGATATTTTTTGAGGAAGAGGAAGCGGATGAGGAAGAGGAAATTATAAATATTAGCGGACCCAACCCAAAAGCCGCTGTTCTGTCTGTACATAACTAGGTACATATGTACATACACAAAATTAATTAAAAGGGCATTTTTCAGTGGACCAAACTATGAATCTAAACCATTCTCAAAAGACACGCAATAAAGAATCATCAAAATCGGTCCAGCAGTTTAGGAGGAGTTCGGTAACATACACAATACACGTACACAAAAAAAAGATGAGTGAATGATACAATTTTATTTAGGAATTGAAATGAAAATAAATATGCAGTCTTTATTTCTTTATTAATTGCTTAAGTCGAATATTAACTGTCAAAATAAAAGAACTGAATACTAATAATCAAACTTAATTATAGGGAGGTTAATTTTTATAAAAATTAATTTGGACGCTGTTTCCCCTGACAACCGGTTTCTTAGCTCATCATATACCAATCCAGCATTGCTAAAAAGTCGTTCGCTTGGGACACTTGATGGAGGAGAAGATAGGTATTGCCGTACAGCTCCGTAAAGCTCCGAATATTTCGGATTATTTTTCCACCATAGAAGACTGTCTTCATGCATATTAATTCGTTTTTCTCTAATGTAGTTATTTAATAGTAACTTCAGTACCACGGATCTATCTTCTATTGGTAAACTTTCAATTTCATCGTCACTATTTAGCTCAGAGGCTAACATTTCGGCTAACATTGAATCTACAATTTTTCCCGTGGAAGTGCTGGCTGTGGGGCAGGATGTGTCTACTACAGCCCCAGAACTAGTGGATGGTTGATTGTGGACATCCATGACGACATTGTCTATTGGGCGTTGGCTGGTTGATGTTAGTACTGTTAGTAGCGCTAATTCAATACGTTCTTTAGTTATTTCATTAAAAAATTTCGTTTTGTATTTTGGATCCAAATATGTAGAGATGGCGTAGAGATTATTATTATGAAGCTCACCGAAGCGGTTGTTAATCTCTTCTATCAGTTTTTGGATGACATTTTTGCAATCTTGGTCATTACCAATGTTATCTTCTGTCAAAAAATTTTGCATTGCACATACTAAGACATGAATCAGTGGTATAACAGAGGATATACATGCCTCAGTGCTGCTCAAAGATTTAGTTACCTCTTCAAAGGGTTTCAGAATCCTCGTACAGGTTTCAAGTTTTACCCAATCACTTGGTACAAGTTGCGGCAAATTTGGGTGTTGCGATGTATATAATATGATAGCATCCTTTATCTTAATAAGTCGCTCAATCATATAAAACATGCTGTTCCACCGAGTAGCACATTCTTGGATAACTGACAGCTGAGGTAAACCTAGGCGTTCTTGAAAGTCGTTCAATTCCTTTTGTCCAGTTATAGAGTGATTGAAGTGCGTCGCAATCTGCTTACATTTAGCCAACAGCGTTGAGAAATGTTCATTAGACGCCAAAGCTGAACGTACACACAATTGTAATTGATGTAAGGTGCAATCTATATCGTCGATTTGTGAGATACGGGCAGCTCGTTTCATATTAGATCCACCGTCACGGACCATTGCATGTAGCTTTTGCCGAGGAATGTCCCATTCCTCTAGTATTTCGTCGAGTTTTTGAGCTACCAGATCGCCCGTGTGTCGTTCTTCGAGAGTGACACATTTAAGAACTAAAGACACTCTTTTGAACTCATCATTAATGCCGTGGACCGTAAAACTAAGCAGAGAAACACCAGCTCCAGGCTCTGTCCATATGTCAGTAGTGAAAGACACGTATTCCAAATCTTTTATCAAGTTTTTAATCTTTTCATAAAGTTTAGGATTAACGTAATTACACAAATGCGAAGTATAATACTGACGTTTTTTTAGATCATATTTAGGCTGTGCGGCTTGGACAAAACGTCTAAAACCAATACCTTCAATGAAATTGAAAGGCAAATCTTGCAATGCAATCATTTCGCAGATTAATTTATCTAGCTCACGACTTTTTTCATGTGATGAATCCCAGCACTGGTGTTTCATTAATGACTCTTGTAAAGTAACTTGCCTCTTCACCAACTGAAGAGAAGTTTCTTCTGTGCACTTACGTTTCTTTTCCACTTCAGCCTTTTTCGAAGCCGCATCGCATTTTTCATACTCCGTATATACCGTTTTATGACGTGACTGGAGATGACTCCGTAGCCCAGAAGTCCCGCGCCCTTTTCTTGAATATGTTTGATTGCACAAGTTACAACGCACAGTCTGATCGTCTACTTCATTAAAGTACGTCCATATAGCACTACACTTCGGTCTCATTTCGATTTTTGATAAAAGAAATCAAATTATTAGATTATATTATTTGCACTGCGTGTATAGTTCCATACGCGCGTAAACAAAACAACGCTTGCTATTTGCTATTTCAATAAAATTAAAACAAGTTGAAACAAGCAAAGAAAAGCACGGGTGGCGGGAGGGGAGGTCTCGCTCGCCCGTTCCGCCCGGCATCGCGCTGCGGCGTGTGAGTTACCATGGATACGCGACGCGCATGCGCAGTGAAATTCCTCTTAAATTTTGAGGAAGCGATAGCGGAAGAGGATTATTTTCATTTTTATTATGAGGATGCGGTAACGGTTGAGGAACCCAAAATATTGCGGAACTTCCGCATTATGAGGAAGCGGAAGAGGAATCCTCAGCAACCCTAATTCAAGCAGCCGGATTTCGTACTATAAATTCAGATACGCTACGCATGCGTAGTAGGTAGTACTCGATTCGCTTCGATCGCTGATCACTGCGCCGTGCGCCCTCTGTCAGGCGTCTAGTTTTGGGTTTGTTTTTAGACTTTTTAGCTCATTTGCAGAATCTTCTGGTATAAAGTAGGTGTATTCTAAAAGGCAAGGACAATATACCTACTGGTAGCAAAGTAGAAAATAAGTGTGTATTAGTTGTCTCCTATTTTGATCTGATATATATGTATCATTTTGATAATCTGCCAAAAAAAAGTATTTTGTTGTAATAACTTAATTTCAATAATAAAAAATAACTTTTTAATTCGTAATATTTATTTGTCCCGATTATAATCCCAAAATCCTAGCTTTTTGAAATATTGTCCAGATTTTTTGCATCCCACTCTTCTCACTGGTAACCCTACTAGGACACCTGACCTATAAACATTAGATTCATACACGTGGCGGCATCTACAAGTTTTCGGTCAAACTAAGCTTCTCTTAAGAAATATGACAAATATGTATATGTAGTGTTAGGAGAGAAGTTGTCCTACTACTTAAGAGATGAATGACACCACCACCGTTTTTTTCAAATGAACAATTTTTCACAGCAAAAGTTTTTGTCGCCTCATTTGAAAATGCTTGTGTTTTACTTTAGAATGCTACCATTTGAATTTTGAACAACGTTGATATTTTAATGCTGAAATTATCGTGACGTAACGGTTTGAGGTAGGTTGGTTTTTGTTGTAAGTGCTGATATACACATTTATCTAAAATGCCATTATTTTTTAGTGCAAGCCTCAGATATTAAACAGTCTTTAAAGTACTTTGTGTATTAATACTTATCCACTTGGATCTGACTTAGAAACTTTTGGTGGCCTCACTGAACACTGGAGCTAGCAGGGAAATAACATACTGCAGGTTTGTTCCAACAAGCAGTTCAGAATTATTTTTCTGGACATGCCTGATGTTAGTATAGTTCAGAACACTTACGAACTATTCTGTTGGAATAGAGAATTACATTATTATTTGAGATAAAATTTAAAATTATCTAGTTTTCGTAATCTAGACGTGGAATTTGAGATAATTCATTGTTTTTTGACTTACTGTAAATCTTTTTTAAAAAATTGGGAGAATGAGATTGCAGATTTAACAAGAGATGGGTAGTTCAGTGAAATATTTTAAACAAATAGTAGGAAGTTCTATTTTTTTAGAGCTGGAGGAATTCATCTGTTTTCCTTTAGTATCTTGATTTTCAAAGTGAGACATGTAAAGGGAAGCGTGGGCAGTGCTGTGTGAACAAAACAAAATCAGTTTTCAGAAAAATCTTGTCAAGTCAATAAAAGCAGAACTGATCAATATGATGTATTCTCACAAGGCTGTCAATCATTCAATTACAAGGCGGCGATTCAAACATAATATTTCAAGAGGATAGTATCACCACATACATACAAGTTACAGGAATCGCAAAACTTTCACTTGCGATTTTTCATGATTTTTAAAATTATCAATTAGCAGCATTTTACGCGAATGAAACATCCACAGAACCGTTGTTGTCATTCGCGCTCTCGCTCCAACACGTGTTCTGTTTCTATTTCTCTCATACACATTAAATACTTCAATTTGTTCTTTGCCTATCCTGTATGGTATGAAGAGGTCACAAAGAAAACTAAAAGACTGATATTAAATTCTTAATAATATAAAAGTATTTATTTAGTGAACTCCAATAAAATCTATCGCCTAGCTTACACTTACATATTATACAGCAATATCAAGAAAGTTTGTTTCGACAATAAAACATAAATAAGACATACAAAAATCTGCATTTAAAACTTACAAAATAAAAGCTTGCTAGCAGCATTACGTCTTCTCCTCCTTCTCCTTATTGTACTTCTCCAACTCTCTCAAGAATTGAGCCTTGGGCTTCATGATGTTTGGCCTGTCCCCCCTGCATTTTGGACAGAACCACTTGCCTTTCGGCTTGGTGGTCAGAGTGACACATGAAAAGTGGAACCATTCAATGGGGCACAGGTCATTATCACACATGATCATCTCTCCATAGGAGATTTGATCACAGAGACAGTATGTAGGTTCATCTGGGTCTATAACAGCTTCTTCTTCTCTAGGTGGAGACTCTTCTTTAGGTACTTGGGCAGCTTGGCGCGATTTGCGTTTCTTCTTTTTAGTGGTGGTTTGTTTCTTGGTGACTGTTGAAGAAGAAGTACTAGACGGTACCTGGGAAATAAAATGAATGTTAATTTTTCCAAAAATGTTCCTGCTGATGTATCAGAACATTTTTTAATCATTTTAGTTGACAATCCAACTCCAGAGTGAGAAATTTTTGCAGTACAAGTAGAAGTATTTAAAAGCTAAAATTAAGTTTATTGCAATTACCTGACTACGTAGAGTGTGTTCAGAAGGATTCTGCTCACTATGATTATTCTCCAAGCCTGAAAAAGTGTCGTGTCTTGTCCTCCTAGCTCTTTTAGTTGGCCTTTCACCATTTGTTAAAGAAGTATTACTGGTAGCTGGAGTTGTATTCAAAGGTGACTGCTGCTCTTTATTTTCTATCTGGTTCTGCTCTTCTTTGCCAAAGTCTAGATTCTTGAAATCCTGGTCCAACAATCTGTAAAGGGGTGAATGAAAAGGGAATGTAGAAGATGACATAACATCTGTTGATATATGAAGACTTTTAATGTCAAGTTAATCAATAGTTCAATGAATGAGTCTATTGTCTACTGGAAAGTTGTGACCATTTTTAGGTGCTAACAAAATATGCTTCCATTTCTTTGATAAACCTGAACAATTAATATAATGCCCATCATTATTTATAACCTCTTACTGGTGTGATGGCAATCTGTACACAAAATTTTTATTAAGGGTCAAATTTCTAGGTGAGAAAAATTGATCCACTACATAGATATTGAGAAAGACTTGAATTTTTAATCCTACAGAAAATCTTGTACCTCCAAAATAGGTGATAACTGGAGGGCGCTAGGTCTAGAGAGTAAAGGGATGTGAGCCCTAGCTTAGGAATTTCCCACAGGTCACTAAAGCACTACAACCCAAAGAGTTTGGGCTTTGGTGTGGGTTCCAGGTAGATTTTGTTTTTTGTTTTGTTTATCATCTTGGTTTAGGCTTTAGGTTTTTGATTCAGTCTTTCAGTTTTCATTTAGGCTTTGTTTGAATTGATTTGTGTGGCTTGGCAGGTAAATGGCAATGTGTGGCAGCACCAATTCTGTGATGGATTTGTTAGTTGTGGGTACCATATATGAAATTTTTCTTTTGTGAAAAAATACTTCAACCACAATTTTCATTTTAAATTTCATAATATAATTTTCTACATCTATAAAAAATGCAATCATCACCATTTCTCTATTTCTCCCATGTTTACCAGCACCTCCCAGTGCACAAAAATATACAACAAATGCAATGGCCATTTTCCTACTTGTTTACAATTTACATAACTGGGTTTAGCAAAGTTTTGTAATAGCTTTTAAACAATTACTGAAGGTTTATAATATTGCTATTGTAACCTACTTTTAAGAATATGTAGCAAGACCCATGTATGATCCCTTTATGCTCATTTTTACTACAGAATCATTTTCTGAGCCTCAATCTATTCTATCAACCACTATTCTGAAACTGCTTTCTCATTCTTGTAATATGAACATTTACCTGGTTTTAAACTCAATTTTATCGAGGATAGACTGCAGGAGACTCATTTTCTCATCGCCCAATTCCTGAGCTGCAATCAAAGCATGTTGCATCCTCAAAAAGCTCTTTGCCTTCTTTGAAGGGTCATTACGAAGATTTGAGAAATTCTCTGTTTGCATTGCCACTTCCCTGACTTTGGCCAGATAGTTGACGTCCAGCTCCCTCATTCTAGAGATCAGTCTTTGCAATTCGTCTGGTAGATTTTCCACACAATCCAGATAGTTTTCCACATATGTGGCCGAGTAAACAGCTTCTACAGGGACCTGGTTCAACATTGCACACGGTTCAATTCACTGATAAAGGACGACTGCATGGAAGTACTAGCAAAATTTGTACAAATCACTGGTCAATTTTGTGGTGTCTAGTTTGAAATTCTTGTTTTTTTCTTTTTTCATTTTTCACTCAAAATATGGCTCGAAGCTCAAGCGTCAACCAGTTTGTCGACCAATGAGCAATCAAGTTTCGCTCTTCGCTGACATGCGCGTCGGCACAGAATCACAGAGCACAAGAAACAATAGAATTTAAAAAAGCTGTCAAAAAATATAGAGCTCTAATCTCATTCTTTGATACTTTCGTCCCTATTATCCCATACGTTGTATACTGCTTCCATTGGTTGCTTTAAAACATATTATTAACCTGTTTCTTCATTTAACCTGTACAAATATTCTACGAGACCCAAACAAAATTCAGCCTAGGATCAATAATATGGGTATTTTTTTATCTATAGCGTCAGGGTGACAGCAATTGATCACTTTTAGTTAGTAGCTAAAAGCTATAATAGATACAGCTCTAATTTCTTGCAATGCATTACGGGTCCACTTGATTGGATAAAACGTGAAAAAATATTGCATAAACATCAAATTGTGTCGAAATCTAAAATCTAGATTGGGAAAACATTAGCAAAAAAATCTAAAATTTTTCAATTAGAGATTAAAATTAATTACTTTAAGTAACATAAAAAATCCATTAATCAACGTTAAGAGATATTGCGATTCGGCTTATCTCCTCAGAACTCTGTATGTTGCTGCAACAATCTCAAATCTGGCGGACAGTGTTGTCAGGTTTCCGAATTCTCTTTATGACCGTTTCCTTTTCCCGAGATAACTAGAATGTGTAACAATTTTTCTGGAGAAATCTTTATTTCTACTTCTACAAAAATATATTTCAAACAAAATTCATTTTATGGATCTTCATTTGTCTATCTGTTTTTCCAAACAATAGGACACTGAGTACTTTATGTTTATATGTTTCTAACGCTAAAAGTTCTAACCAGTTTGATATTCAAATTAGCCCCAACCACACACGCACTGCGAACCCCGCCTTAAGTAGAATAAAATATGTTGTGCGTGGGCACTGATTAACTCTACCTGAAAATAGCAAACCTGTTAATATGTTGCCACGTCTAACAAATTGTCAGAGATGCAATGAGATGCCATAGCGTCATCTGTGAGAATTTATCACAGCTAAGTTTCTCCTCTCCGCAGTAAGTAGACATCTACTATCAAAAGTTACTGTCTCATAAGTCTCATAGATGGCGCTGCTGCCAAATATAAATTGATACAATTGGCTACAGAGTCCCTAACTTTTTCGAAGTAGATTTCTAATTAGTGCGGAGAGGAGAAACGTAGCTGTGACTCATTTTCATAGATGACGCTTTGGTATCAATGATGGTACATTGATTCTTTGAACTATATTTTATGATAGCTGAATGTCTGACTTTTTCGTAAATAGCTTTAAATACACAAAGATTAAAAACAAGGAGATAAACTACTACTACTACTACTACTCGTATTAAGCCAATCCTGACACCAAGGACGGTGTGGATCTCGGAAATCTAGTGGACGTAGAGCGTTTTCGCCGTGTTCTGCGGATTTAAAAATATTGAATATTGAACATAACCTGCCGCAATAATAAGGTACATTTCGCTCACGCTTTGCCATGGTTTGTAAATTTATCACTTCGTGGTTTATCAATATCACCGTAGTATTTATGCTTACAAGTAATCCAAACGGTCAAAATTGGAGGCGTTTACAGTCATGATGACTCAACAGATAAAGACGCTGCATGGGCAGCACCTGAAAATCATTTGCACTTTACCGTTTACCGTCGACACTCTTGGTTTCAGCCTGACTCGATGAGCTTAACCTCCTATCTTTAGCCTTCATGATTTCATGTCATTTTTCAAATATGGCCTATATCTGCTGACACTGCTGACAGCTGACAGTGACACTTCCAGCTGATAAGTGCAACTGTCTTGACGTCTGATAAAAATACAAAAGAAAAGGATTTATATAAATGTAATTACTTTAAGAAGGTAATATTCCTTCAAAAACTACCATAAATTGCAACGATGAACAATATTACTTTAAACATTTAAGCATCATTCTTGTCAAGCCCACATTAGTGCATATTTTGATTTGACCTATTCCATGTTTGTATTTACTTATCATTTAAAAATGTCCAGGTCATTGTGGATTTTTGTCCATTTGTGTCTTTTCAGATCGATCTGATTTTGCGTAATAAAATGGACGAAGATAACGGAGCCCCTGAAGCTCCGGGCAGCATGGACGTCGAGGGGGCCTTTCTGAGACAGTTCAGCCGCATGGGGACAACAGACAAAGATGAACTAGTGAATCAGCTGCAGAAACTGATTGGCAGTCATCTCAACTTTACCACAGCTGTATTCTTTTTGGACATGAATGATTGGTAACTAAAAGTGTTGTACCTTCAGGGCTATGTTAAGCATTGTAGGGGCCCATAGGCACACAAGAGTTAGGAGCCTTAAGATAAATGGGGCACTGGACATTTTGTTTAATTTCTTTTTATTTTGTCAGCATTTGGTCTCCCCTCATCAAGCTAGAGTCCTTGGTACATGCCCTTATGCCTATTAGGTTAAGATGGAATTATGTGCATTTTTATGAAAAAACAATATGCTCATGAAAAGTGCACTACTGAAAAATATCAATTTCATTTTTAAATGTATAAATGTGTTTGACGAAGTGCTTTATACCTTTATCTGAGGAAATTATCAAAATAATGCATTTGGTTTTGTAGTGGTTTGAAAAATTATTTCATATGTTAAATTTGTACATTGAAATTATATTGTAACTTGTCTCATAATGCCATTTTAAATAAAAAAATATTTTTGAATCCTACTATAATTTTAATTGATAAGACAAGTATAAAAAATTATTAGCAATTTTCATATCTACTTGATCATCATATCTCTATTATTATTATGTCTGGCAGTAAGGGCCAAATATTTTGTAATTTAATAGTAAAAGATGTATTAGCAAATTGAGCTGGAACTCAAAAGATTTTCAAATCAATTTCACTGATTCTATTTGCTACAATAAAATCTTTAGGTAAACTTTTGTAGGCTCAACTTTTTTATTTATTATTATTATGAACTAAATGCAATGCATACATTTATGACAATTTATTATTTTTATTAAGAATTCAGCATTTGACTATAAGCATTGTGTTTGACTAGCTTGGTTTGAGCAGAATATGCTGGATGAGATATTTTGCAGCACTTGCTTTTTCTTAAACAAGACACTAACCTTCCAAGTAAGATTACTCTTTA
Source organism: Acanthoscelides obtectus (assembly GCA_963669975.1). Lineage (NCBI taxonomy): Eukaryota > Metazoa > Arthropoda > Insecta > Coleoptera > Chrysomelidae > Acanthoscelides > Acanthoscelides obtectus. Next base: position 40,626,543 of record CAVLJG010000007.1, read on the forward strand.
TCTTCCATTGTAAATATTCATTATTTTTAGAGTTTCTCAACAGGAAAGGATTATTTACACAGGTATGACTTTCAATTGAATTGGGTTAAAGTTGTACTTTTCTAAATTCATTTTCACCATGTGATTCTAAATAATATTTCCATTCTATTGACAGGTATGTTTTGTTATAGGAATCTACAAGCTGCAGTTTGCTCATATTTAGATGTGGAATCACCAAATCAACTACCGTCAATGGCTCTGATGTCAGACCCAGTTGCCAATGAAATGGAGAGCATAGAGCCAAATGTCAAGTTAGTATTTATTTCAGTTACATCTTGTATTTAAATATTCTCTTTCAGGATGATGTCTGTCAAATTCTACGGTTTAGCTTAGTGGTCATAAAAACTATTTATTTGTTGTTGCTGCCGAAAATAACCTAATGGAAGGCTTAATAATTTGTTATTTTTGTTGAACTAAAAACTATCTTCTATTAAGTGTTAAATCTGGATATATTATTCATTGATTAAGTTCCTTTTTAAAGTGAATTGTTTGAACCTGAACATGACACTATCTGTCCAAGTAAAGATCATGCCTCAAACTTCCTTGTACAGGGTTTGTCCGGAAAGTAATAGGACTGAGTCGATTTGAAAAAAATTATTGAGCCCATTGTTACAATTCTTTAAAAACTTTCAAAATAGGATCCTTCTGCGTTGATGCAGCGCTGCCAGCGCAATTTCCAAGCATTGAAGGCGTCATGGAAGGTGTTCTCCGGAAAAGCCTTGAGAGCCGTGGTGCATGCTGCTTGGATCCCCTCTGTCGTCTCAAAATGCTTGCCTATCATCCGCCTTTTCAGGCGAGGAAACAAAAAAAGTCCGGGGGGGGGGCACATCTGGGCTGTAGGGCGGCTGCGGAAGGGTTGGGATGCCGGCCTTGGTCAGGTAGCTGTTCACAAGAAAGGCGGTGTGAGCCGGGGCGTTGTCGTGGTGCAGCTTCCAGTCGGCTGCGATGTCTTGTCGGACCCGACTGACCCTTCGTTTGAGTCTCCTGAGCACTTCCACGTAAAACGTGGCATTGACGGTTTGTCCAGGAGGAACAAATTCATGGTGGACGATGCCTTTGATGTCAAAAAAGACAATGAGCATCGTTTTCACTTTGGATTTGCTCATTCTTCCCTTTTTTTCTCTTTGTCACACTTCCACTCGCCTCAATTTCTGATCGTCAGTGAGCACTTTTGGGACCATCTTCGCGCACACCTTGCGCATGTTCAAATGCTGTGTCACAATGTCATGAACCACAGATTTTGGTAAATTTAACATCTGGGCAATTAAACGAATACTTAGTCGACGGTCTAAGTTCAAAACTTTGCGCACACGAGTCACATTATCGGTGTTTGTCGAAGTCGAAGGTCTTCCAGCACGGTCTTCATCAGCGACCTCTTCCCGGCCCTCCAAATATGTCTGATGCCACCGAAACACACCACTTCTTGCTAAAGCAACACCTGGGTAAGTCTGCTTGATCATATCAAACGTCTCTGTCCCAGATTCACCGAGTTTCACACAGAATTTAATCGCGTACCTCTGCTCTAACGAACGCTGCATTTTCGGCTTGCACCACTCACAGAAACACGTCGCGCAAAAATGCCTGTCCTGACTCTCCAAGTGCTCGTAGACAACTGACCAGCCGCTCATTCGTTAGCTAGGAACGCCCTCTACCGAATCCAGTCGGTGCGCGCACGCTCCGAAGTACAGTCATGGTGGAAGAAAATGAGTCCTATTACTTTCCGGACAAACCCTGTAATTATTCCTAAGATTTTATATTCTCAGAGTTTCTCAATAATGAAAAAAGAAATCTGATAACCTGCAACAACAGTCCAAGAAGAGGCAACACATACAGGATGTGACTTAATGATAGACTGTAATTACAAGTGAGTGTGCCTTAACCAAATTCAAGTAGAAAAGTTCACATAAACATGTGTCCTAGAAGTCTAAATTCCAGATACAGGTGTCAAATGGCTATATATAAATGTGAATGTCTGTCAGCATTACGTCAGAACCACAATACATAGAGAGGTAAAGTTTTGTAGCCTTTTTAATAATTAGTTCCCAGTTTTATCCGAAAAATTACCATTTTGTAATTAACTGTGGCGGTTAAACAAAATCTCCCCCACTCACCCCGCAAATCTGAAGCGATACAGACGTTTTATTTTGCAATACCTGTTACCTGCGACTTCGTACGCTTGAGACTGTTAATAACATAAAAGATTGTAATGAATTAGGTGTAAATCTAACAAAACTTGTTTCCAGCGTTTTATTTTTTGTATGCAAATGTACTTTTGTAAATAAAAGAGCTTTTAGCAAGTACAAAATGAATCTGTACTGTACAAAAAATCAAAATAAAATATGTCTCTGTCTACCTGGCATTGACGGATCCTTCAGAATTGTGTCCTTTGCCGATATGAGGAATTTTGAAATATTACTAGGTAAGCTGTCATTATACGGTAATGGATACTCGAGAAAAATACTTTACTTGCATGCTTGGGAAATATGGGTTTACATTATCAGTGGCACCACCTACACGTTCAGTGTTTAAAACTGCGGGACAGAAAGGGAGTTTTAAATGAAAATCTAGGTTTTGACAGGAGGAAAACAATAGCAAACTGTTACGGAAAGTAAAAGGTATGCTCATAACAAATATTTTTATTTTAACAATTTTTTTTGGCCCATAAGTTGAAGTCAGATACAAAGAGATTCCGAAAAATTGTATCATTAGCAGCTTAGTTCGAAAAAATGTATATTTCTTTGAAGATTTGTGGCTTACATTTTTTGTCAATTTATAATTATCTTCTAGTTAGTGCTAATTTACGTCTTATTGCAATGTACAACACTGTCACAATTCAACTAACTCAGCACAAGGATCCTTAAGCTATTAGGCCCGTATCGTCAGTCGTCCCTACAATTGTAGGGCGCGTTTATGGCCTCCTTGATTGTCATACTCCTTTCTCTCCTTCAAAAATTTCTAGATTACACGTGTCCCGTGTCAGCGTCAGCACTCTCCTATTGTGAAGATATGTTTTCTTTTTAAATTGTAGGAAATTTCATGCTGATAAAACATGATATAACTCAAAAACAAGCACAATTTGATGCAAATAGATGTTTGTGACATAACCTTAAAATAGAGTTCTGACACGGAGAAGTAGAAAACTATGACAATCAAGGAGGCCATAAAGGCGCCCTACAATTGTAGGGACGACTGACGATACGGGCCTTAATAAACGACCATTTTCTTAATATTTAGAAAACCAGACTTTTCAGGAGACATGATTATATGAACTTTTCTATTTTAATTTGGTTCAGGAATGCGCTCTCGCCGATGATTAATGACATTTATTAGAGAAATATGTTAATCAACCATTTTACTAATTATCAATGATCATGTTTTGTAATTATCCTCCCCTTCTACCCATCTAGCATTAAGGGTGGCGAGCACCAAACAAGAGCATTAGAAAACTCTCTCACCATTCATAAAGAGAATTTCAAAAGTCACCAATTTTATCCATTTTCAGCAGCATACTGATTTAGTTTTGCATTCCTCTGGTTGGTGCTCGCCCTCCTCCGTTCCAGAAGTTATTGTAAGTTGAGTACTTTGTATGTTCCAGTTTTAAAAAGACCTGGCGCATAATGAACAGTGGCAATGAGCAGTGGCCTGTAGGTTGTTATGCAAAATGCTCAGATGGTGTCAATTTGTCAGGCAATGATGTGGGGGTTCCTTGTCTCAGGCCAGGGGAAGGAATTAGTTTAACTGTTGAAATGAAGAGTCCTACAACACCTGGCATATATCAAAGCAAATGGCGGTTATGTACATCAAATGGGGCTTATTTTGGAGGTAATTGTTTGTTATTTCATGTGGCATCTCTATTTTATTTTCGTTTTCATGTCGGAATTTTCAAATAACTGATAATGTCTAAATCTGCGCCTTTATAATATAGCTATATAACTGCAAGTCCAGGAAGTACCTTTAGGGCTTCTCAGAAAGATACTCTGATTCGATTTCTTGCATAATATTATTAAAAAAGGACCACTTTCAACACATCTGCAGATTGGCAGGACCAAAATCGCGTCAAAAATTGTTCAGATATTCAAAAGAATATTTCAAAATACTATAATTTTGCCAAAAATTTCTAAATATTCCTGAAACATTCATCAACAAAATCTCAAAAGTATTTTAGAGGGTATTGTTATTCTTTGTTTTTGATTTATTTAGCATTAATGCTACAATATCCATAATATCCATACCACACAACACATCACATATAATACATTATGTCTTCAGGACAACCCTACTATCATACACATACAAAATTTCACCACTATGAACTCTGACCCTCCATGAGATACCCCTTCAACCTTCCCTAGAACACCTTCAAACTGACCCACATCCCAACATCATTGCTTAATTTATTAAATTCGTACAATCCCATTCGAAATAGTGACTTGTTTGTTATATTGCTACTACAGTTTTGTAAATGGAAGTCTATGAGCCCAAACAACTAAATATTCGGACACATTTACTTTTTGTACAAGTGGACCCATAAATTAACTGAGGCCTTCTAAAAATGTAGCATACGGCCAATACCAGTGGCTTGATTGATGGTAACAGTTTGTTTTGAAGTAGCTTCTATGTTTTCCATGCATTCTATTAACAATTCGCGATATTCATATACTGTATTTATAGATCTGCTTTTAAAATTCCATCTTGTAACAGAAGACCTAGGAACTCTTGCACCAACAATTTCATCCAAAACTGCAACTGTTGTGGAGATTGAGAAAAAAAGTTGAAATATCGCTTAAATTTGAAAAAAATACCCCTACTTCTTGATTTTGGCTTGTAGCTTGGGATAAAATCAAATTTAGCTGGTGGGCATAACAATGAACGAAATAAGCATAAATATAATCACGTTGAATAAGAGCTTGAACACCTCCATGACGTCCACTCATTACACTAGCGCCGTCATAACTTTGAGCTCTCAGTTTCTCTGGTAATTTAATACAAGTGCTAGATCACTTATATTAAATTAGTTTTCACACATTCTGAGAGACTAACTGCATCGTGGTCAGGGAGGGGGTAACAAAATTCAAAAAGCGTCCAACTGGCCTTCCATCTGGTATAATGTACCTAAATACTGTAGTCATTTGATAACAATTAGCTACATCCGTTATTTTGTCAGCCATAACAACAACAAATTCAGCTTCCAAAATTTCTTTTCTTATATTTTCCTGAGCCACTTGTAACATGCAATCTAACAATTCGTTTTGAATGATTTTTGCTACCCCTTTGAATACATACCTATTCTTTCTAACTTGTTCATTTTGCTGATGAATACTGCGCCTATATGCACTGACCAACTGCTGCCGTATATCTACTTTTCCCAAAAGCTGCATTTCCAGGTGCGCATTGATATGGACTTGAGTGTTTTCATGTTTCTTATTTTTTTGTACTAAATGTCCCAAGTCGGCTATTCCATTTTTTGTCCAGGCAGGCTCTGCAACCCCGCGACCAAACAACAAACAGGAAAAACAGAACAAACGGTTTGTTGTGCTGCATCCACAAATCCAGTTATTATTTTCATATATTTCCATTTTAAACTTTCTAATAAAGTCTCTAGATTTACCTTTGTGGCATTTTTTATTTCAAAACTCAATGAACTGAAGTTATGTTTCAAATATTCCACAGTGAAACCATTCATTTTAACTCAATATCTTGTTAAAATACTGCTACGAACATAAAAATTCGAACACACCTCCAATTACTGCATAAAATGCACGCACAACGGATAATGGTGCGCCTTCTCCAACTAAAATTGCGATAACCCCGCTATACCCCGCAACCAGAACAACAGGGAGAGAAACACACTAATCCCGCGTACATGATCGCATATGCGACTATTCGTCGTCATCCGTCGGCGGCAGTCGGGCCGCGCAAGTCCGAATCGCCCGAATCAGGCAGCGCAGCGGTAAGAGACTGGTGACTCAACAGTGGAGAGCTACTAGATCGGTTTGATGTTATACGATTAAATATCAGGGAGGCTCAGACTTGGAGAAATTATTAAATGGATATTATACATATTTTTTATTATTTATTTTGGGGGCGCACGTACTCATGTGCTCCTACAGTGGAACCGCCACTGCTACCATAGCAGACTTATATCCTGACGGAGATTGCATTTATCAGCAGGACAGCGCAGCATGCCACACTGCCAAAAGCACACAATAATGGTTTGGGGATCATGACGTACATGTCCTCTCATGGCCCGACAGTAGTCCGGATTCAAATGTGATAGAAACGGTCTGCCACAAAATGAAACAACATTTGAGAAACCATCCCCTCAGAGAAAAATCTCTGAACTACGTGTGAAATTGCAAGAAATTTGGAATTCGTTTACACAAGAAAACTGTCAAGCATTAGTTAAGACCATGCCTGCAAGAATTCAGGCGGTAATTAAGGCAAAAGGCGACGTAACAAGTTATTAGTTAAGTTACATTTTGTAGTGTCCGAATATTTAGTTGCCAAATATTTTTGAGAATTTAGTTCATTTGTTAATTTAAATTACTTATCAAGAAAAACAAATATTATTATCGAAAATAGGTCACATTTTGTATAAACTGTCAATAAAAGTTTTCAGTACAAGTTTACGATCTTGTTCTGTTATTTTATAGAACAATTTGCACAAAATTTAAAAGTGTCCGGATATTTAGTTGTTTGGGCTCGTATACTCCCTCCAGTAGAACAACTGTGGTACTCATTGTTCAATACAATAAACTTTTGTAAGTGTAGAAGATGATTTTTTTACTTGAATATGAAAATGTAAACCTTTGTTTTTGGTTAATCATACGCGCGCTCAACGTGTATGGTTGGCAAATTTTGCGATCGAAATCGTGAGACTGCGATATTGTGCGTGAATAGTATGCCAGTTTAAAAACGTGTACAAAAGTGTAGTCAATATTCACTGGTAAAACACGTCTTAGATTAGAGAATACTATTTGTCTTAGAATTGGACTGGAATATATATTTTCTATAGTATTGGAACCATTCGGAAAAAATTCATATATTAGAAACGAACCATTTTGTTTTCTAGATCCAATGTGGGCCATAGTGACAGTTGTTGAAGAAGGTACAATTGAACTGACCAATCAAATGTCACATTTCAACGAGTTAGGTGCTCACCCGCCATCTATGTCAAATCACAATCCATTTTTGCCTCATGGAGTGCATTTAGAAAATAACCAGGTATGTATTCAGGGTGTTCCAGAAACCCAGGATATGTGATTAGCCTTCTGGATTCACGTCTTGTACAACATTAACGTAAATTATCAAATATAAAATGAAAATTTCTGATTCATAACTTTTGCACTTTTTTTCAATTTCAGTAGTATTTACGTCCATATTATTTCATAGGTTTTTATGAAAAATAGGTAAATACATTCTTGGACTATTGACACTGTTGACCTGAAAAGTCATCATTGACCGTAGTCTTCCACTGAGAAGTCCCTCTTTTCTCTCTAGGCAAATATTAATAATAAAAAAGTACCTACTTAAGTAATGACTAACGTTTATTATAGTATTCTGTCAATTTCATTATGCCATTTTATATTTTTGAATATTTGAAATGACTAGTAAATAAGTAATTATGAATATAGCTCCTGACAAAGCTATCTTTCTTGAACAACCAATAAACTGTATAATATTGGAAAACAATTTTCACTGTTAACAGAAGGGAAACAGCCAATATTTACACCTTTTTTTTTCTCTTTAAAATGGGCCACTCCGGTCAAACTGGCTGTCATACTCATCAATTTCAGTTTATCATTTTGCCAACAAGTATTTCAAAATGCTGGTAATATGTTTTATGATATACAGGGTATGGTACGAAACTTCAGATGGTGATTTGTTAGGTCTTTAAAAAAATCAAATTTGATTGAGTGTTGCTTAACAAAGTCAAGTAATTTCTAGCTTTGCATAGATATCTAGAAAGTGTATTTGAGACAAGAAACAAACAGAATCATCGACACAGGTTATTAGTACACTAATCATCACTGAGGGCTGCAGTGTTTCCTTCCGGTAGTATAAAACTTACAGCTCAGGTCATAACCTAATAATGGCCTCCGCCAGTACAATCACTTAAGATGTTACATCACATCAGAGCCAAATCATATAGCTAGTGTCATGATGCTTAGGCTCATCGACTATAAGTGAACATGCAGTGAATGACAGTTAGTTCCAAGGTGACATTTTTTCGGAAAACCCTACATAATGTCATAATTCCATACCATTCTTGAAACGACCTAACAAATCACCCTCTGAAGTTTCGTACCGTAGATGGGAAACTTTGTATAATTATGTAGTTGGGAAAAACCTATACATAGATAGTCCTTTCACTGGAACAAAGCAGTTACGTCATATTTAGTAAATTTGAATGGCAACCTTTGTATTCAAAATAGATCCTATTTACCATTTTGGATTGGTATTTGGGTTAAGCTGAAAAACGCTTTTTAGCGACACTTCGCCTTTTTATACTTTGTATAAATAAAGCCGGGTTATTATTATTATTATTATTATTTACCGATCCGTTCAAGCGAGTGTGGTGATCAGTTTGGTTATAAGATCCGTGACAAGTTAGAATTTTGCCGGCTATTGGATATTTTTATTGTATTTCAGCTTCATTTTTAGGAAAATTGATACAGGCTGACTTCAGTTTTAGCATAAAGTAGAGCACTTTATTAGTTATAATCATTACTGTTGTTGGGGACACTTTACATCTAGTTCGCATGCTTAACAAAGTATCCTGTGTAGCCATATACCACAAGAATATTAAAATATGGCCATATAAACTCACTGGATGATGTCCGCCTGTATACGGTTTTGCTAATATCTTTTTTTCATCGCTTTTTCCTATCATTTCCGCTAAATCAATACAATTTTTCTTTGACATGCGGAAAAGTTTAGAAAATTGAAAGTTATCGTAGCTGCAAAGCTATGGTTCCATCATTAAGAAATTTTTTCTGAAAAAAAAACATTTCTCCCATTAATATTATGAACGGTTTCCATATACCGTTGAGACGAAAAAGAACCAATTATTAAGTGATAATAAAAATTATCAGAAATTATATACGATCTTTTCTAAAATAAACAAATTACAACAAAACCGCAGTTAAAACCAACGCCTTCAAGCGATTCGAGTAACTGACGTCATCAACCCGTGTCACATCTTGAACCATATTATAACCGCGGTACATAACACAGAAATGTTGGTTATTCGCTTGGATTTGATTGTCTCACTTCTGAAATCAGGTACGAGTAATGTGCTATTTTCTTTCAGTCAAACCTTGATGACAAAGATACTCCAATGTGCTAGTATAAGTTTTAAGGTAAGCAAGTATAGCATTAGCAGTGGTTCTAAAAAACAACTATTTTGGGAATGTACATAATAAGTGATATTTTGATATAATCGAATGCATGTTGTATGATGAGAATATGGTTTTTGAAAATAAGTTATAAGTATACAATATCATGATTTACTTATCTGCAATAATTTAGTCTTAAATACAATCACACATACAATCTGTGTTTAGTTTTGTATATATAAAATAAGGTAATGTAGCGTATTATGGTTCAAGTTTGAACCATTGCAAGGGGCACAGGTCTTATAGCTTATAGAATAAGAATACAACATTGGACTTTGAGCAATATCCGTATCTCAAAATTAATTTTTCAAATGCTGGGCCCGTCTACCTTTTTCCAAAACGAAACTGCTGTACAGTCGATAATAGTTGCGAAGAAAAGCCCAGACAAATGTACCTATCTGTTTTGGTATCCATACTTTATTTTTCATAAAAACCATAGCTCAGTCCTTAGAATTTAAATTCCGTATTTTACTCCAAATTAGAGCAATTGTGCTTTATATCATTTCTTAAAAGACAAAACATTACTTGTACTTTAGCTCTTACGTGAAACGATATTTTTTCATTAGATTTTTTTTCCAAGCCTAGATCTTTCTATATCAATGTATGTCCTGTGTTCAACTTGAAAATGGATTCTTAAGACATTTTTTACTCTTTGACTGTTATATTTGCGATCTTTCACATTGTATAAAAGATTTTAGTTATTGCATTTTACAATAATGGGCTAACATACGTTGCTTAAGTAACAACATAGTTTCAATGTTTGATTTGGAACTTGAAATGTGTATTTTTATTTTGAAACTGAATAAAATTTAAACGGAAAATTTGTTTTTGTCAAGATGACCTGTTAGGGAACTAGATATTACGTTTGTTTTTTTTTTGACGAAATACCATGTCATTCATTTCCGTCGGTCCGTCTGACTGTCCGTTAATCCTTGCCTGTTCTAGAACTTCAAAATACGACCAGATTTTTATGACATTTTGAAATGAGCTTACTACTATGCCAATGACCTAAAAGTTTTGGTTTTAAAAATAATAATCTGAATAATACGTTTTTATTTTTTACTCGTAGTTAAAAGAATAACAAAGAAAGACAAAACTCATTTGATGAGGGAGGTGGCATTCAACATAGTTAAAAATCGATCCAGTTGCGGGAAAAAAACAAAAAAAAGTTAGAACTTCGTTTTTTGACATTCAGACTCCTCATTCTCAGAAATCTTAATGTGGGTTGAAAATTGGGGGTTTGGGGTTGTGGAGGTGGGGTGGGTAAACGTTCTATCTGCAGAGTCAGTAAAAGATGGTATTTTAATAAGCTCCCGACCCCGGTAATATTACGCATATCCAGATGTAATCCCACCAGCCAAAACCAGTAGTCCAGATGTCTAAGGTCGGCTTCGCTTTCTCGCAAAACATGATTTCTAAATAAACACACAATGAATTGAGGAACGCCATTTTTTAAAATATGCAAAGCTTATGAGTGATAATGAAAAAAACGATTCACAAAGTATACAATATATTAAATTGTTGTTACAATAAGTTTACACAAATACTTATCAATATAAAAGAGCTGACCAATACATAATCAGGCTCATATATAAACTGTAAACTCGTGGCATGAATATTTTGTTTTTTGTATTATGTAGAATTCAAGCGTAACCGCATTTTTGATTAGAGGTATGTAGGATGCATATAGACTTGTATTATTTGGGAACAATATATAGATTGATTTGATTAAAAATACAATTATAGAAAACGTTTGGACTGGCAGTGACCAGCTGCCATATCAGTTATACTCTACTCGTGAGGCATCGGAATCTGACGACCTACCACCATCGGCGCCATTTTTATTCACTTATTCTTCAACAGTAGTTTTGACAAAAAGTCACTCCAAACAGGTATCACGTGGTAAAGGTAACTATTTTTTCAGCACCGATAGTGGTGGATGACCCAAAGCCGAACAAACGAATGTACCTTAGCCTTCCATATCTCTACAACGAATTTAGACTTAAGACGGAATCACAATGAACATAAACATTTGCCTCAACAATATCTCACATGCAAAGTTGTATAATGTCACATGGAGCATTGTTACCACGTTAAATACCTGACCTTCACCTGTCTTGTGTACATAGTTGATGTAATTTTTACGGGCACGTTCTTCAGAGCCATCTGTGTTTATATGCTTGAAATGTTCCCAAGACCAAAGGTACGATATATTTATATTTATGTGTTTAAAAATGATGTCATTGTAAAGAGCATATAGTGTATCAACCATAAAAATTTAATATATACGTTTCATTATACGTGAAATGTTTCAAAGACAGATGTGCACTTTATATAGCTTCCCAGCACTGATGGCAATATTATTATAATGTGGAATATTGTCAAAACTAAAGGTTTCCCTGTGATCTCAGTATGCCTGATAGTTTTTAAGGTTGAAAGTCAGTGGTTACAAAACTAGATGTTTTTTGTCTCGATATGAAGTTGGATTTGGTTTAAATGTGATTATTGCAAGACGTTTTTTTTATTTTCTATGCATTGTTATTGAGTGCACAAAAACTCGAATGTTCATTGTTGCTCACTATCCAGTATCAATTGATTGTAGGCTAATTTGAGATTTGTTTTGCAAAGTGGAGTTGTTGGATTAATTTTATATGGCTTCCTGAGCATACAAATCGTTATCTGGCTCAAAGTCGGGCCGCTAGATTCCCTACGATGCAAAGGTCGCCCTTTGACTGTAAAAGATAAGAGTATAATAAAATACAATTATCATCCTTGAGAGAAAAAAAATCCCACCCTACTTAAATTTAAGAGTTGACCTATTCAACAATATGCCACAATATCCAGATAAGGTGTTGTTTGTGTATATACAATATTTATGTGATATATTTAGAATATCGATGACAAGAGTTTTACATATGACAGGGGAAAGAGGCATTTACACTATACAGACGTCGACTTTTTTTAACGGAGACTTCAATCATTCTAATTTGCGGGCACCTTCCGCGGGACAGCTCAATTGGTACAATAACTGGATCAAGGTTCGTGTCGGCCGACCTGTCATTCGGCCTTTCGTTAAGTATGGATACACCTGAAACATAAAAAATACATTATTATACCGGGTGTTTCAAATTCGTATTCTTACCATTAGGATCTCGGAAACAGTACGAGATGCAAAGTAAGTAACTAAGACATTTCTCAATTTGGAGTATTTCCGGATAAATGAAAAAATGGCGTCAAGTAGGGTGACGCTGCACTTCCCACGTAACGCGTTATCGGTTCATAAAGCATAATGTTCAGCCCACACTAGACCCTCTGAGAAATAAGTCAGTCAGACCGGTCCATTCAGTTAGTCCATAGACATTTTTCCCTGCCTTATCGGTAGTCCTTACGGCAACGTCGTCTCTGTCAGATATCTAATCCGGTCAGACGTGTAATACCAGAACACTCATCAAGGCCAGCCCCACGCCGCCGAAAGGAGAAGCAGAGCGGCCGGTAGGTACGCGATCCTCTGGCGAGTTTTAAGCGATAATGTGAAGAGAAATTTACGATGTATGAAATATGTCTAATATGTGTGTAGAATTAACACTTCACTCCCCCCCTCCCCCGCTTCTTAATTTTTTTCCTCTAAAAACTTTAGCAAAAATGATCAGGATTCTCTGAAACGTCAAAAAACGGAGGTTTGGCCGATTTTTATTCTTTCGGCCTTCTCTACAAAACTTTTTCGCCCTTGGCACAGTACTAACACTGTAAAAAATCATCAAAATCCGAGCGGTATACTCTTTTTCACGAGTATCCATTACGGTAGAATGGCAGCTGATTATCTACTAATAGGTCAAAATTCCTCATATCGGCAAAGGACACAATTCTGAGATCGGTAATGCCAGGTAGACGGAGCCATATTTTGTGTTGGTTTTTTGCACGCTACAGATTTATTTTGTGCTTGCTAAAAGCTCTTTTATTTAGAAAAGTTCATTTGCATCCAAAAACAAAACGTTTCAAACAAGTTTTACTAGATTTACACCCGATTTATTATTGCCAACGTTGTCACTTGCTTATCAGCTGTTTACCTCAGTAGACGTCAAAGCGTGTCGGAAATGAGTGACTTGTTTTTCGCGATGTACATGTCATATACAGGATGCCAATAGTTCCACGGTAGAAAGTAAATGCGAAAACAAAAAGCTCCTATATAGATCCAAATGTGCTCCCCTACCACTCATTAAACCTTATCTAAGAACGCCGCTGGTTTTCATGGTATACTTCGCCTGGTATTATCCTTGCTAAAATTCTCCTGTTGAAAATCACAACCAGTAATTGTGGAACCAATCAATTTGAGTAAAATTCTTATTATTTAACTTCTGAAATTACCGCACCTTTTTTCTCAAAAGTCGGATTAAATGAGCTCACAAATCGTTAGCAACCTCAGACAAGAAGTATGCGGAGGAGGATGACCATATGCATAATTATAATTTCCCTCTCATAGATACTTAGGAGCAGAGATAAGTTTAAAAAATAAGTACATAGAGTAAGCTTTTACCAAAGCCATTATGCTGCCGTTAAAAAAAGGTTTATGAAATGTAATGTATATTGTTGTCGTGTTTAGTTCCTATTAGCTTTATTTTTGATAACCACGTTTTCTTTGTTTTGAAGTTTATTTATCTATAAACAAAAATTAATATGCCCCCAAAACCAGTGGCGTGTACAGGAAATGTTTAGTGAATAGTAAGTTTATACGCTACTAATTGAGGATATGACACGCATATTATTTAAACAATGTTGTAATGATGCTAAGCCTTTTTATAAGAATACTTTAGGATTGTACTGGAATGTTCAAACGAGTATTCTGAAAAATATTCCTTATGATTGGTATTTTCTAAAATGCACTTTTTTCTCCGAAAAGGCCAGTGGCATAGAAAATATTTCCTATTAGGGGTTCAGGTCCCCCAGTTTCTACGCCCCTTGTTTAATTTGGGCCGGTACTGTGTGTTTATTGCTGACAAATGATGCGCTGACTGAACGTCTTAACACAGTATCTTTACCCGTTTCGTATATACAGGGTGACTTCGAAGTTGAGTCATTTATTTTAACAGTGAGTAGATCTGATCAAAAGAAATGTTTTTTCCTTTACCATTTTTCTGGTAAAATTAAAGTAACAAAGTTATAGCCCTTTGGAAGTTTGAGTACCGCCCTGTCTCAATAATAATATGTGCTCGTGTTTGGCAACAACGGATATAATCCGCCTTATCGGTTCATCGCATCGGAAACAAAAAAGCGAAAGAATTTGGAACGATGTTTTTACAATTATTTTATTCAGTTGTATACAGTCAGTGTCAGTCGGTAACGCGTGAGTGAATAGTGGTGTCTGTTGCGTGGCTCAAACGAAATGAAAAATGGCACATGTTTACGAAAATGCTGAACTTGTGGACATGATTCTTATTTACGGGGCGGAGTCTTTACAAAATGCTGCCGCGGCATCACAGATTTGTGCGAATCGGTTTCCCAATCGAGTGCAACCAACCCCTCGTGCCTTTGTTAATGTAGTACAAAGGGCTTGTGAATCAGGTGACTTAAGACCTCACAGGGGAGATCATGCCGGTGGTCCAAGACCGCACGATCAAATACAGGTCCGCACTGAAATACTTGTCGGGAGGATACTTTATAAAACAAGGTTACATTTTTTTTAATTTTTTTTTATTTTTACACACATATTTTGGTTTATCTTCCTTCTACAATCATCTGAAAATTAATGACTCAACTTCAAAGTCACACTGTATATATATATATATATATATATATATATATATATATGTTTTTCTATTTCGTAAATAAAACTTCATCATCCTGTATCTCGGTAGGGATGCATTTGCAAAAAATATTGGTACGACTTTCTGAAACATATATATATATACAGTGAAAGCTCTCCTTGCGGACAGCTCCTATAAGCGGACATCTCGTTTAACCGGACAAAGTTCCTGGAACCGAATTTCAGCCATCAATTTTCAATGTTAAATGCATTCCGATAAACGGACGCGGACACTAGATTTTCCTGTATGTGATCAAAAAATCTCCCATAAGCGGACGCGAAACTCTAATACCCGGACGATTTTTTAGTTCCGCTTATTGCAATGCACATATCTACATACATAAAATTCGGTAATTCCCCGATTTATATTAGGTGATTCCCCATTTACGCATTTCGTTGGGTAGCCTGTATGTAATCTTGTGGCTTGTCTTCAGTTCAGGCAAATTCGTAGTTGATTGAGTTACGTATTTTATTATTGTAACTGTAAAATGGCACCAAAAAAAAAGGATGCTCTCGTTAAAGGAAAAGATGGAAGTTGTTAACGTATTAGACAGAGAAAGTGTTTCAGTTCGTCATTTGGCAAAGAGGTTTAATATTGGGAAAACGCAAGCAGCTGAAATTGCCAAAAATAAGGAAGATATCAGGAGTAAATGGCAATCAGGAACTAATATAAATCAAAAGAAGGATTTTTTAAAAAAGGAAGGTTTTGCTATAGACAAAACATGTTTTGAGTGGTTTGTGAAAGCTAGAAGTCAGAACATTCCAATCTCAGGGCCGTTAGTGAAAATGAAAGCTAAAGAAATCGCCACTACTTTGGGCTATAATAATTTCAGTGCGTCCGACGGGTGGATGCAAAAGTGGTGCAAGAGACATAGTGTGAGTTTCAAATGCATATCTGGCGAAGCTGCTGCAGTAGATCAAGTTGATGTGTCACAATTTTTGGAGAAACTTCCGTCCATGTTGCTTGGCTACAAACCAGAAGATGTGTACAACGCAGATGAGAGTGGACTTTTTTTTCGCGCATTGCCCGACAAAACTCTGTCCTTTAAAGGAGAAACATGTGTGGGTGGAAAGTTGTCTAAAGATAGACTAACCATTTTATTCTGTGCAAATATGGCCGGTGAAAAATGCGATTTGATTGTGATCGGGAAAGCGGCTCGTCCCCGTGCTTTAAAAAACGTTGCTATTAAGGATCTACCAGCGACTTGGAAATCCAACAAAAAGGCATGGATGACCCGAGAAATCATGTCTGAGTGGTTAGTCGAATTCGACCGGAAAATGAGAATCCAAAAAAGGCAAGTTCTTTTATTTTTAGACAATGCATGCTCTCATCCTCGTGATATGAAAATGAAAAATGTGAAAATTATATTTTTACCGCCAAACACAACTTCTGTTTGTCAGCCCATGGATCAAGGTGTCATACAGAACTCTAAATTTTATTATCGGCACTTGATTTTAAAACATATTTTAACAAAAATTGACGATGGTCAATGGGGAAGCTCTAAATCATATTTCTATATTGAAAAAATTTGCTAAAGATGATTTCACTGCATTTCAACATTTGAAAAATTTAGAAAGTTATTACGAAAATTGTCTCCTTCAGCAAAAGATGGTGAAATTTCGTCAGACAAACATTTTAAACTTTTTTCAACAAGCTAAAGAATAATGTTTTTTTTTAAATTCTCGTACCATGTATTGAAGCATTTATGTTTTTGTATGCGTATATGTACATATATTATATAGATATATAGCATAAATACATACTTTAAAAATGTGGCGAGTTTCTGTTTCATTTTTCTCATGATTATAATACCTCATTTCCTCATGATTATATACCCCGTTATTTATACTCTATACTTACATACTCTCTTTTAAACGGACACCTCCCATAAGCGGACAAAAGTTACGGAACCGTGAGTGTCCGCTTATGGGAGCTTTCACTGTATATATATATATACAGGGTGACTTTGAAGTTGAGTCATTAATTTTCAGATAATGATTGTAGAAGGAAGATAAACCAAAATATGTGTGTAAAAATAAAAAAAAAATAAAAAAAAATGTTACCTTGTTTAATAAAGTATCCTCCCGACAAGTATTTCAGTGCGGACCTGTATTTGATCGTGCGGTCTTGGAGCAGCATGCCCCCACCTGTGAGGTCTTAAGTCACCTGATTCACGAGCCCTTTGCACTACATTAACAAAGGCACGAGGGGTTGGTTGCACTCGATTGGGAAACCGATTCGCATAAATCCGTGATGCATCCGGGAGCATTTTGTAAAGACTGCCCCCCCGTAAATAAGAATCATGTCCACAAGTTCAGCATTTTCGTAAACATGTGCCATTTTTGATTTCGTTTGAGCCACGCAACACACTACTATTCACTCAGGATTTATCGACTGACGAAAAACATCGTGATAAACGTTTCAAATTCTTTCGCTTTTTTGTTTCCGATGCGATGAACCGGTCAGGCGGATTATATCCGTTGTCGCCAAATACGAGCATATAATAGGCAGGGCGGTACTCAAACTTCCAAAGGGCTATAACTTTGTTACTTTAATTTTACCAGAAAAATGGTAAAGGAAAAAAACATTTCTTTTGATCAGATCTACTCACTGTTAAAATAAATGACTCAACTTCGAAGTCACCCTGTATATATACAGGGTGACTTTGAAGTTGAGTCATTAATTTTCAGATAATGATTGTAGAAGGAAGATAAACCAAAATATGTGTGTAAAAATAAAAAAAATTAAAAAAAAATGTGACCTTGTTTTATAAAGTATCCTCCCGACAAGTATTTCAGTGCGGACCTGTATTTGATCGTGAGGTCTTGGAGCACCGGCATGCCGTCCCCTGTGAGGTCTTAAGTCACCTGATTCACGAGCCCGTTGTACTACATTAACAAAGGCACGAGGGGTTGGTTGCACTCGATTGGGAAACCGATCCGCATAAGCATGTGCCATTTTTTATTTCGTTTGAGCCACGCAACAGACACCACTATTCACTCACGCGTTACCGACTGACACCGACTGTATACAACTGAATAAAATAATTGTAAAAAAATCGTTCCAAATTCTTTCGCTTTTTTGTTTCCGATGCGATGAACCGATAAGGCATTATATCCGTTGTTGCCAAACACGAGCACATAATATTATTATTGAGACAGGGCGGTACTCAAACTTCTAAAGGGCTATAACTTTGTTACTCTAATTTTACCAGAAAAATGGTAAAGGAAAAAAACATTTCTTTTAATCAGATCCACTCACTGTTAAAATAAATGACTCAACTTCGAAGTCACCCTGTATATACTGTATATACAGGGTGACTTTGAAGTTGAGTCATTAATTTTCGGATAATGATTGTAGAAGGAAGATAAACCAAAATATGTGTGTAAAAATAAAAAAAAAAATAAAAAAAAATTTTTACCTTGTTTTATAAAGTATCCTCCCGACAAGTATTTCAGTGCGGACCTGTATTTGATCGTGAGGTCCCCTGTGAGGTCTGAAGTCACCTGATTCACGAGCCCGTTGTACTACATTAACAAAGGCACGAGGGGTTGGTTGCACTCGATTGGGAAACCGATCCGAATAAACATGTGCCACTTTTTATTTCGTTTGAGCCACGCAACAGACACTATTCACACGCGACTGACATTGACTGTATGTATAACTGAACTGAATAAAATAAACATCGTTCCAAATTCTTTCGCTTTTTTGTTTCCGATGCGATGAACCGATAAGGTGGATTATATCCGTTGTTGCCAAACACGAGTACATGATATTATTGAGACAGGGCGGTACTCAAACTTCCAAAGGGCTATAACTTTGTTACTTTAATTTTACCAGAAAAATGGTAAAGGAAAAAAACATTTCTTTTGATCAGATCTACTCACTGTTAAAATAAATGACTCAACTTCGAAGTCACCCTGTATATATATATATATATATAACATCCAAAATAATCCAATTAAAAAAAATTGCGATTGCAATACTTCTCGGCCAGTGAGGGCCAGGGGTGGAAAGTAAAGAAAAATTTTTCTCAAAATCGTTTTTATTCCCTCCTCTCAGATCGCGTTCAATTTTTTTAATGGAGAGTACCTAACATGGAGCTTTCAGAGCCTTAGATCGAGCGGGTTGGTCGGGAGATGCGCTCAAAGAAGGTTAAAAAATAAACCTTAGCCTTTTTGGCAAATTTTCCATTTTCTCGCTACTCCTGTCCCTAAAAAGGCTCCGTCATATCAGACTATTCTGAAGTAAAATTGTCCGGTGGATTCAAACTGATCTCCAAATTGCGATCTGATAATTCATTCGGATGATAGCCTGCCGAAATCGAGGTTTTGGAGATTTTTCACAGTTTTATTAGTCTCACAATTCGAATGCCTTCCGAAAAAAAATCCACAAAATTCGATTTCGACTTTTGTTCTCGGGCCTTAGATCGAGCGGGTCGCTCTGAAGATTCGCTCAAAGGTTAAAAAAGTGAACCTTAGACTTTTTGACAAATTTTCCATTTTCTCGCTACTCCTGTCCCTAAAAAGACTCCGTCATATCCGACTATTCTGAAGTAAAATTGTCCGGTGTATTCAAAACTGACCTCCAAATTGCGATCTGATAATTGATTCGGCAGATATTCCAGCCAAAATTGAGGTTTTGGACATCTTTCACAGTTTTATTGGCCTCACAATTCGAATGCCTTCCGAAAAAAAAATCCACAAAATTCGAATTCGACTTTTGTTCTCGGGCCTTTAAATCGGCTTTCAGATTCAATTTTTGATATTTTCTGGTGACGAAACAACGATCTTGTTTGATGGAAAGAATGGAATGATTGGGAGGATAGAACGCTCGTTTACGCAAATCTCATAAAGAAAACATACTTTGTGCTCACTCTTCATCCCAACACCTGTAGTGTCAAAATGGATCCAATCGACACAATCGATGAATTCGTTTAAGAAAGCGGCCGCAATACAAGAAGATCCGTGACCCCAGCCTTTATTATTCACGTCGTGCGACCTGAAGTAAGTCACCTTCTTCGTAAAGAACTTCCATAGGGGGAGTCGCCATACTCGGTCGCCCGTTATTACTCCCGCTTTGCGAGTCTGAAACCAATTTTATTGACGTTAGCAATGCAAATTGTTTAGAATATTATTTTCCCCATAACAAACAGCAACACTGTAAATTTTGCCCAAGCCTTATTTGATTGTATAATCCTAAAAAGCCATACAGGGTTAAATTCAGCACTTTTCTATATAAATTACTTAGCGCTAATTGTGTCCTAAATTTATAAGATACTGACCTGAGACCACATAGTCTGCGAGTTGGTAAACACTCCGCTAGCCGCCGACCCTAAAGCTGCTCTTACACCTGGCGTTAAGGTTGCCACGTCGATAACTAACCTAGGTTTGTATTGCGCCTGACCGTATACTAACGCATCGGCGAGCATCAAACGGCCTTCATTGTCCGTGTCAGTTATCATGATTGACTTACCTGGAAAGAAAAATCATTAATTAAAATATTATTTGAGGAAATATCAACCTCCCCGTAATTATTTCCAAATACTTATATATTTTACAAGGAGCTCATTACCACAACCTTGCTTACTGGGCCCATAACCTACATTAGTTTTCAGTAAATATACTGAGCGTCAAAATTAGCGCTCTATTGCTTTAATATTCCAAGCTGGATTTACTTTTCGTACTACGAATGTGCTGTTTTGTCCAGAAAAATTATTTGACAGCCTAGTTGATATTAGTACTCAGACGAATGTTACCACGATCAGTAGGTATTTACTGATTGATTCCTCAAAGTCAGCGGATTTCTACGTTCTCTTATACGACAATAAATCGATGCACTATGCTAGACGTTCAACAAATACCTCGTTTCATGATAAATGCTGACGCATTGCAGTATTGAAAGTATATAATTCCCCTTCATTTCGAATATAAACCTCGTTTTGCACATTTTAAGAAAAATTTTCCATTTTATTACATTTTGCTGTCAGGTATCTTGTTACTCTTACCATTAAGTCCCATTACTACATCTCCGCACTTCATGGCCATACCGCTTGGCATGTTTTCGCATAGCGGGATGACGGCCTCGATGTTAATGGGCAAACTTAGGGCAGACGCCGCTCGGATAGCGGCGATGATGGCCGCCGCCCCGCTCATGTCCGCCCTAAATCGGTCCATGCCCTCGCATCGTTTCAAACATAGCCCGCCCGCGTCGAACGTGATGCCCTTGCCTACCATTAGCACGGGCTTCTGGTCCTGCAAAGACAAATGATACAAACTTAATCTAAATGAAGAGAAGCATGGTGACTCGCTAAAGATTTAACGAAAATACCATTCAATGTATAAACTCAGCATCCGCTTCACCGATGTTGGCAGCAAGGGGCCGTTCAAGTATTACGTGAGCACTATGGGGGTCTTTGCTTTGCTTATTTTGGATGACATGGGTGGTAGGGGAGTCTAGATGATGATTACGTCATCGGTAGTTATTTACTTTTTACACGAATGGCAGCCCTCCCATTGTCTTTGCTTGAAAACGAAACGCATTTTCGGGGATTCCCGCAAATAATGCATACGTTCAGTGAACAGCGCGCGGTAATTCCCCTACTCGCTTTAGTACCGAGGAATTACCGCGCGGTGTTCACTTGTCTAAATTTCCTCTATCAGTGTATTGTTTCGTTTGGATACTATAGCGAGTAGACGTATTGTAAGCATAGTAAAGCAAGTTAACATTTGTGTTACCATTGATTCCATTAGCCAAAGTTTAATGTTTAAATAAGATGTTAGAAGTTATACCAAAAAAAGTTTTAAAAAATCTCATAAAAGTACGAAAGTACAAAAGTTAGTTAACGACGTGTGGCGAAATTACAAATTACAAGCAAAATCCGACAAGGAACTAAATACTATTGTATCTAAGAAGAATGGCAAGCGGCGAGTAAGAATAAATCCAATCTACTAATTTTTTTTATAAGGTGAGTGACGAAATCATTTTAGGTAGGTACCTATGAGTACTAGAAATATTAGAAATCGCCAAAAAGTTTCTCTTTACTCTTTAGAAAATATTATGGCCTATCTCAAAGTATAGAGGTAATATTCATTATATTATAGATTTATTTCTTATGATTAATTCCGTCAATTGGTCACAAAGTACAGGATGTTAGTTTTATACATATATACAGAAAACTAACACCCTGTATTTTGTGACCAGAACGAATGGCTCGTTTAAACATACACATACTTTGTATTTATGTAGCTTAATAAGAGAATCTTTAGCAGAAGCCATAGAAAGTTTTTATTTTTAGGCAACCTGTAAACCTGCAGAAAAAACAAATTATACAGCCAGCTTTAAATATTGAAAAAGAGGAAGAAGATAAAATAAAACCCGGAAACGAATCACAACAGCAATGCGAAATTAATGAAAATACAGATAAACAGAGAGCAAAACCTTCTCAGGAAGCTATGAAAAATAAGATTGCTCTACTCGAAAAAAATCTGAATGCTTTGTATTCTGCCAGAGATACTATGCCAAGCCGCGTTGCGCGAGGAAACAGAAAACAGTCTTTAAACAGGAAGGTTCAAAACGCAGTTACCCAGAAGAAACACAGGGATAGTATGAAAAGAAAGTTAGAAGATATGTCATGAAAATCCAGAAATAAAAAAAGACTATCTCTGAGGGATTCAGTGGGACGTCCTAATCTTGAAAGCAATCAACATTCACTATTGAAAACAATCGCGGATGTAGCTTTATTTGGGAGTGCAGCAGATGATAGAAGACGAACGGAATCAATTCGCAGTGAACAAAACTCTTGATGAACTCACACAAGAATTGCGTAAAATAGGATTTGACATTAGTCGCAGTGGGACATATCTTCGTTTGATTCCCAGAAAATCTAATTCTGCAGAGGGACGAAGACATGTATCGACAGTCCCTGTTAAGCTCATTCGGGCTCAAACTGATCACCACAAGAGCCACTTAGATAGCAAGTTCGCTGACACATCAATCCATTATTTTGAGAACATAGCTTCCATACTTGGACCAGATCAAGTATTTTTCATATCTCAAGATGATAAAGCTCGAGTCCCTATTGGCGTAACTGCGGCAAATAAGCAAGCACCTCTTCTAATGCACGTGATCTTCCTGATTTTCCAGACATTAAATGGTATTCAGAACGTGTGCGTGAGAGCCAATACTTGCTTCAAATTGTAAAATGTAGAAATACAGAATGCTATCGTCCAAGAAGTGGCCTATTTAGATTACTAGACAATAGGTTTCTTCCACCACCTGTAAAAGTAAAGCAAACAGTTGATGACTTGGTTTTGGATGAAGGAGGGCAATTTCTTAATCTTACGGTCAATTTAGCTTTACGCTTAAGTGCTTCACTCAAAGATTTCCTGCAAATGCCCTACGATTATTTTTGTCCGACGGTAAAATTGAGGCAATCAAGTCAAACATGCAAACCGTGTGGTCTTTATCATGTTTCGGTCAAGTCACTAAATCGTCACATCGAAAATATCCATAAAAAAGTTAGGAAAGTTAGACCTGTAAGAGTCGCTGCTCGTCGTGCTAATGAACTGATGTGCATTATTCAAAATTTAGAGCACCATGATGTTGAATGGCTCGATGAGAACGACGTAGATATTCCAAAATCCGATGAAAGCGAGCAAACTCCCAACACTGAGCAGCAATCGAAGAAATCCAATGTCATCGAAATCGAATCATGGATTCAGGTTTCATGGACTGAAGACTGTTAATTTGAATTTAATATATATACCAAACATTTAAAATAAGTTTTTTATGTTAGTAAGATATTTTTGTCCTTTGCTCTATGTTGAATACCGTATCACTAAAATATAATCTCTATCCTAAATCTATTTTCTTATTTTTCAAATTATAATTATAATATTAAAAAAAACAATACATTAATTGACAAATGTTTACGTAAGCATGGGGGGAGGGGGTAAGAGCTTTTCTTACTTTTGCTGACAAGGAGGATGGGGGGGGGTAAATAATTGTTATAAATCTGCTTAGGTAATATTTGAACAACCCCCAACATACGTAAAAAAATATCAATTGGACATTTGCCATTGTAAAATTCTGTGGAGTTACCCGTATGAACGCCACCTATAGAGCAATAGCGTAACGACCGTTTGCTGATATTTGCCTATACTGCTGCAACCCGTATTTCACTAGCTCAGTTCGTGGGTTGCAGGGTGGTAGTATACTCTATGGTGTATACTTTTTGGAAAAGGCACACATCATCTTTAGCCGCACTTCTGGGCAAAAATAGGTATATGTGCAGGTTCAGTGCTATTTGATAATTGATTCCGATGTGCGGTGGTATATTTTAAGAGCCGGAACAGGTTCGATGGGGTCCCCAGTCCTGATGATTTTTTTAGAAAGTTATGTCAAGGGTCAATAATGTAAAATATATTATTAACACATTGACTGCGAACTGGGATGAGGATACCCACCTCAGAAGCTGGAATACTTTTTTCCCTTTTTTGGAAGCCGGCAGAGAGCGTCGAAAGACGCCGTTCGCCTCCCACCACAGGAGCGGAGGGCGTCTTTTGACGCTGTTCGCACTGAACGTGTTAATGAATGTGAAAATCTCAATGAAAAACATACTTGAGGTGCTCCACAGTATGAAATTTCTACGATAACTGGGGGTTCACAGGAACCTCGTGCCACCATTAAGAAAGCTTGGAATTTCTTTTGCTCGATCCAGTCTTTGTCATGTACCATAACCTTTAAGAAAAACAGAGAAGATTGTAAATATTCAGTAAAATCTGTTAGATTACAAGGCTCTCATAATTTCTTAATATTTTTTGCATTTGCACCTTGCTATTTTATGTGTCGAAATCAAGCAGATCAACTTGAAGGTGCCACTATCATTTGACTTATGCCTACCTTAATTCCACACGGACACAATTCGTTGACAGTCTCTTGTGCGAAATGCAGAGGTGTCATTTGATTGGCTGGTGTATCTGACAGGCGCCTCGCCAGGTTTTGTGATTCAGCCTTGAAGAGGCCTCGCTGGAAGCCTTCGGCATCACAATCGTCAAATAGTTCTAGGGTTGGGATGATTCTCCAATGTTGTCGTGATCTGAAAAGTATACAATGTAACCATCAGTAAGATCCCAGGACCGTCTTATTTCCTGAAAGACAAAACTTGGGACATTGAATAGCGTTTAGATGCACTTGCAAGACAAGCATACCTGGCAAACTTAGCAGAGGGCCGATTTACTGGTGCCAGATGAGAAAGGGTAAGTACGACTGACTCAAATTCTGGTGGGTAATTTTTATATTTAGTTTGTTAAACGTTATTACAAAATAGTATTATGCACTGCCAGACACTTCTCACCGTCCGTAATCTCGGTCTTCTACCTAACTTAGCGGGTTCTAGGCGTTGGAAATACGCTTTTCAACATTTTGTCTTTGAGGAAATAAGTAATGTCTGGCAATCCTGAGATCTTACACTATTTACCAAGCAGGATAACCTGTGATCTACAACAAAAAAAATTGAATCTTTAGGGAATTATGATTGAGGATTTTGCAGAATTTTTCCAAAAATTACTAACCTGTTTTCTTGGTATCGCCACAGCGCCAAAGCACTTCCTTCCGCCGCCTGTTCGGGGTGTCCCAGACCCTCGACCAAAATCCTGGTAACCCCCTCCCTTTTTAGTACTTGAGCCCCCATGCCCGCCGCTTCTCGGACAGCCTCCATGCCCTCGTCGATGGCCTCCAGTTCGTTGTAGCCCAACTTCTCTTTGCCTAATCCTACTACCGCTATTGACCAAAATTCTTTGTCCATGTTATTGAAAATTCGTGCTCCGCCTCTTTTGATCTCTGGGCCAGCCCTTTACAAGAAATAAAATGATTAAAATCCCATATTACCATTTTTGTTGAGCTCTAGAAAACTGTAATATTCCCAGTATACGTTTTCAAAATTTCATTTATTCGAATCTACTCTCACGTTGAGCGAGTAATGGTCGAGTGGCAATGAGGCTCATGGAGAGTCCTCTTGATACCTCTAACGATTACGATTTAGTTCGTAAATTTAAATTAAATTTCAGTGTCGTATGCAATTGAGGAAAACTTGCAACTGCTAGAAGGAGTGATTGGATTTCCTTTCTCTGTATAACTTAAAATAATCCGAGATATTTAATGATAATTTCTTTCAATCAAAAAAGATATCACTTAAGATGGCTTGAAATGCATACTAAAAAGTTTCAGGACTTATAGTCGAATCATATTAGACGAAAATACCCCTGGTTTACGAAATAATTGTAAAGTCTGGTTTTATTGCTGCAAGTTGTTCAAGGGGGTATTCAACATCGACGCATAAAATGGGTACACCAATTTATATTGGAAAACTATTTATTCGACAACAAAGAATGAGAAAACGTTTTTTGGGATTCAATCGAAAGTGCTGGCAGGAACGAAATAACTCCATATAAGATTTTTAGGTATTTATGACAGCTACAAAATGAGACCATACGTAAAAAGATCCGACTAATAGCAAAAAAGTTATGGCCGAAAACCGGGGCAAACTGCAGGTCTTGGCAGTTATTGGTAATACAACGCAGATACTTGAAATTCTTCAAATTCGTAGGATTTATAATAATAACCACAACAAAATTGGAGTAGTTTGGTCAATTAGTTTTTGAAGAATTTCTATTTATCCCAAACCACCTGTTTTCCGGCCATCACTACTAGCTTACTGAGCAATATACAGGGTTAGTTCAAAGTGCATTTTACAGCAAAATACACTAAGTTTACCTCGCCGATAGGAATCGCAAACCATTCCGATAGATACCTAAATGTTATTTTTATGCGAAAAACAAAGGTTACGTTTTTTCTTCTAAACAAATTCAAACATGTACCTGTATTTGTAATTCGCAACAGAAGATGACATACACACTGTTTTAAAATGTGTATAGTAACGTATGTTTTTCGAATACCGTAGCGCATTTGATCAATTACTCACAAATACGAAATGTTTGAATTTGTTTAGAAGAAAAAAAACGTAACCTTTGTTTTTCGCATAAAAATAACATTTATCTTTCGGAATAGTTTGTGATTCATATCGGTAAGGTAAACACGTGTATTTTGCTATTAAATGCTCTTTGAACGAACCCTGTATATTGCTCAATAAACTAGTAGTAATGGCCGATAGCAGGTTTTTTGGGATAAACAAAAACGACCAATATACTCCAATTTTATTGTTGTTATTTAGAAGTCTGAGTCCTACAGATTTGAAGAATTTCAAGTAGTTGCGTGAAATTATCGTCCACAAGTGCCAAAACCTGCATTTTGCTTCGTTTTTCAGCCATAACAGTTTTGCTATTAGTCGGATCTTTTTACGTGTGGTCTCATTTTGCAGGTGTCATATACCTAAAAATCTTATATGTTTTTTGGTTCCTGTCAACACTTTCTATTGAATCCCAAAAAACACATTTTCTCATTGTTGTTAAATTAAAAGTTTTTCCACAAAAATGGGTGTACCCATTTCATGCGTCCATGTTTTGAATATCCCCTTGAACAACTTGCACCACCGAAAATTCGGGGAAATTTGCTAATATGATTAGACTACTATTGAGAAATTCTCTGTAGGATATGTAATTTGACGACAGGTATAAACTGTCCCATTTCTTCACTATTTTCCTAAACTATTCAACTATTTTAACATAAACGCAAGTCAGAGCCAATTAGTGGATGTATGTTACTTAAGCAAAGATAATAAAAAAATCTTACCTTTTCACTAAATCATATAATTTTCCGCTAGTGTGGTCATTAAATTTTGATGCTGCCTTTGTGAAAACTGGTTCGTCATTTTCACCTTCATATACGCCCAAAACTAGTCCTTTCTACAATAAACCGTATGAAAACTTCACCGAAAATTCACTTTGGCAAGTGCAGCTTACCTTTTCTTCACCGCAGTCTTCTGAACATAATTTTCTTAGTCCATAAATGTTGGGTGTTGGCAGCCTAGGTTTTATGTGGTTTACGTTTTTCAAAATTGAGTGTAAAGCCATATTAGTGGTACTTTTCTAGCATTTTACGTGATAATTTTGTACAAAAAAATGAAAACGTTACGTTTGTTTATTGGCAACCCACGTCAGTTTTGTTTTCTGTATTTATGAAACGTACCCGATTTTGAAAATAGAATTAATTCTGTCAAAAAACTGACGTTTCTACAGGATGTTATTAGAATTTTTGAGATAAGGTATTTGCTCGGAGTGATAATGAGGGATTGTACTTAGATTTCATGGAAAGCAAAGGTAAATATGTTGCTTTTTATAATCTAGAAGTGTCGTAACTTTATTTCCAAGTATCTGGAATGTAAATTATGAGTACAGCAAGTCGTTTCTAATTTTTAGACCATCCTTCCGTCTTTTAGGCATATATAGATTGAGTTGCCTGTCCTGTTCGAAAAATACGTGTCATAAGCTACCCGAGTAATGGTAGAACTACCTCGACAGATTTGATCACATTATATATGTTCTTATTGACAAATCTTATAGAAACAACGCTTTTTCAACCTCATAACAAGGTATCATAGCTCACAATTGTATAGCCTTGAAATCTTTGAGAGCATCTGTTTTTGCCGCGTTTGTCCTTAAAAAAATTGTGCTGTTAAGTGTGACACCAAAAGTTCATCAGATTGCGAGTCCTAAAATTATCGCTTACATATTTTTGAAGCCTGGATTGATTGTCTTTAGAATGAAATTGGTTTGGAATTATCTGCTCTAGTATAGAAATTGAAAACATTTTGCTGGTTTACCTTTTACATTCAGATATATTTTTTGCACGATGAAGATTTCTCATATTCTGAAATAGTCGAGGAACCTTCTCCATAGTTTCAGTTTTTGATGTTTTTAGGGCATATTTTGAGTCAAAACCGAACGTAACCGTGCGTATTTGAATAATAATGCTAGTCCAACTATAGCCTCGAAGAAATGGGGCTTTAATTGAGAATTTTATCGTTACAGTTGCAAAGTTTGAGGGAGTAGCTAAATAATTACGTACACATCTATTTCTATCTGTTCAGCGCAAAATCGGTACATTTTTGTACAATATTATATTGTGAACATTACAAATTCGTTTTCTCAATATCCACCATAAAAATACTGTAGCAAATAACTACAAAAGACGCAATTAAGTGTAGCAATTTTGACTTTTATAGTTGTTGATATTAAAAATTATATCGTTTCTTAACGTTCATAATCCTATGTTTTGACATGGTTGTTCCTGAGATCCTATATATCAGGTAACCAAATAAGTTCGTGCGGTTGGTGTATATCTCACATTGCCATGGATGTTGTTGATCGCTAGGATCTTCGACAGGTTCTGGATGCAAATTCCAGGATAACGTGTCAAGAACTTGCAGAAATGTTCAGAGTGAGTCCTGAAACTATTCGTTTGCATCTTGATCAGCTAGGAAAGACGTGGAAGTTAAGCAAATGGGTCCCACATGAACTGACAAATGATAACAAATTAAGTCGTCTTACTATTTGTTCAGCAAACATTTCACGCAACGCTAATGAATCATTTCTTAATCGGTTATTAACCTGCGACGAAAAATGGATCTTGTATTCGAATTTTAAGCGTTCGTATCATTGATTGTCGCCTACTGATTCGGTACCACACACGCCCAATGCTTCCTTGCACCCTAAGAAGGTTTTGTTGTGTGTTTGGTGGACAGCAACTGGAGCTGTCCATTACGAGTTTTTGGAAAGGGGTCAAACCATCACTGCTAACATGTATGGTGAGCAGCTTCAACGAGTACAAGCAGCACTCATCCAGAAACAGCCTTCTTTGATCAATCGGAAGAAAGTGATATTCTTGCAGTATAACGCCAAGCCTGATATCGCAAAAGTGACCCGAAAAACAATTCTGAACTCGGCTAGGAAAGATTACCTCACCCGCCATATTCTCCCGACATTTCGCCCAGTGATTATCACCTTTCTTTGCCTCTTGACAACTGTATGAGGCACCGACAGTTCACAACTCGAGATGGTGTAAT
Source organism: Acanthoscelides obtectus (assembly GCA_963669975.1). Taxonomy (NCBI): domain Eukaryota; kingdom Metazoa; phylum Arthropoda; class Insecta; order Coleoptera; family Chrysomelidae; genus Acanthoscelides; species Acanthoscelides obtectus. Next base: position 40,656,803 of record CAVLJG010000007.1, read on the forward strand.
AAATGCAGTCCGCCAACTTTTGGAATCCAAATCCAGGGAGTTCTACAATACCGGCATACAAAAATTGATTCCACGTTGGCAAAAGGTCATTGAATGTGATGGTAATTACTTCGACGAATGAATAGTGTCTTATTGTTTCTCATTAAAAATAGATATTTATCTTCTAAAAACTTATTTAGTTACCTGATAGTTCTGTCTGATTTAGCGCAATCATAGAAATTCAATTTAAGTAGATCACATGAGTTATAAGATCGATGCTTCGAGATCGCTTTTTAAAAAAGTTTATTTTTCGAAAATACAAAACTCAAAACTGTACTTTTACAAAATTATTACAATGTTATTATGATGTTAACAGTACAAAGGCTTAAATCTGACTGACTGTAAAATGTGTTGAGAACAATAAAGTAAACTCTAGGTCTTCTAGGAAATTAGTAGCATCGTCGGCAGTATTCCTATCATATCAGCAGGAACGGCTGATATAACTCCTCCCCCCTGAGATTCAACTTCGGGGAAGAATTCTTCAAGGAAGTTGAATAGGATGAAGTTCGACTTCTGGTTGTTGAATACTTCTATTTCTGAGCTTCCTCCTCTTCAAAATGGTTTTCCAGAATGCGTAGACACCCAAGAGTAATATACATCCATATATTATCAGTGTCCAGGCACTGGGTATAAAAAATTCTGTAGGTTTTTTGAAGTTGGGTTTGTTGCTGATAATGCTTGACTTGATTTTACTTAACTCGTCCAGCTTAATTTTTTCTAGATGCAGACTGAAATTTGTTTCTGTGATGTCGCCTTTAGTGTCCAGGTTTAAGTCCGGGAATATTATAGGTTGGCCCGCGACAATCGTTTCGGGTTCATTTTTGATGATTTGGTGATTAATTTCGGCTTGACAGTTGACAGGAATAGAAAGTAGGTAAGTTCCCGTCAATCTTTTCATTTGCATTTCTTCGTGGCATTCCATTTTGATAACATCTGGTAGTGGCAGGATCAATACCCATTGATTAGTCCGTTGGATTCGTTCGATACTTGGCTGATTGATTATCAGTGGAGTTCGGGCACATGCAGGGGCGTTTCTTCCATTGAATAGTTCAAGTTCACAGGGTAATGGACCATTAATGTCTCGCAACATGGTCTTCTCGCAGAGAAACTTTTTAGGAGTAATTTCAGTACAAATGTCGCCGAAAAGTGCAAAGTGCAATTCATTTTTTACCAAATAAGGCTCCTTTGGAATGATAGTCTTAAATTGACCTTCAAAATATATCGGGATTGGAAAGAGACGATATAAGTTAAATGACTCATAGTATGAGATTGGGAATGATAAAACGAATGTAATTTTGTTGCCCACAGAATAACTGGAGATTTTGATTATTTTTTCAAAAGTTGGTATGTTATCTAGTAAAACTGGAATCGCAAATTTTTCCTGGCCTAATCTTGAGCTCAATAGTTTCAGTTCACCAAAAATTTCTTCGGTTGTAATAATGCTAGAGTGAATTGTTCCAAGACGTGCAAAAATTATTGAATTTTCAACGTCTTGTAATATTGACAGAGTTACTTCGTAGCTGTTCATAATTTGAGATACTGTGTCTACTATGAATTTATGCTGATCTGAATCGATTGTAGTACGATGAACAATTGCATATATGGTATTAATTTTATTATTCAGCAATTGTTCATTATGACAGATTTGCTGAACAGTTTTATTGAACTTATCAATAAGAGATACTGACCGTGCATTATTCTGTGTGACACTGTTAGTCAATTCTCTTTGATTATTTTGAAGCTCTTGAATTAGATTTTCGAAACGTTCGCCATCATTGGCGTCAAGGTTTCCAGTTATTGATTTGAATATCGACCCAATGCCATTTAATATGCCTCTTTTTCCTCGCTTTGTATGGGGAAATATATTATGTAACTTTTGTTCTACTTGTCGCTGAACAAATTTTAATGTTCTGAAATAATTGGACAAATATGTAGTGACATTTAAATTTGAAGAAATGGTTTCTGCTATACGTGAGGAGGAAATTGATAATTTTTCAATTTCAGAAATGATGGGATTCATATCATAATAATGAATGAGTGAAAAGTCATAGTCTTTTATTTTTGCTTCACCAATTTCCACGGGAAGTAGTCCTGGATTGTTGTCGAGGTTACGTATAGTTATGCTATCCTGAAGTCCAACCGTTACTTGCAAGAATCTGCAAATGAATAATACCTACATGTATGTATGTCGTACTTGGAGAGAAACATTTAGTTGCTAAATGAATATGGTTTGCGAAGGGGACGCTTCAAATTATCGATATGTACTTTATTGTGTTTATCAGTAGTAGCGGTCTTTTTACCAGGATCGACTGATGTTAGTGTACATGATTTTTGGAATTTATTTGCATTTTTCTGACGTATATTTTTCTTAACGAATGCTTTCTGACCTGGTTGAAATATTTTTGCACTATCTCGAGCTATGTTTGCCTTTTCAATTACTTTTTCTTTATTTTGAACAAGCGCCTCGTTGATTTTGGTATATAATAGCTTACTGCGTGCTTTATGTTGTTCTACATAATCATTCAACAAAATTTGGTCTAAGCTGATGTCAAATGTATCTTTTTCACTGAGATGACCATTTATGACATCGATGGGTTTTAATTTAGTCACAGAATGAACAGAGTTGTTGTATGCTAAGATTGCGTATATCATTTTCATTTGGACAGATGTTTTTTGAAAGCCTTGAGTGTTTAAAATTCGGAGTTGCTCAGATATTGTCGAATGAAATCTTTCGACTACGCCATTTGACTGGGGATGGTTCGGGGAACAGAAATGTATTTCGATTCCATGTAAACCTAATAACTCGGATATGACTGAGTTTTTAAACTCGGTGCCATTGTCAGTAATAACTTGTGTCGGGATTCCATGATGGGAAAAGTATCGGATAAGGTTGTCAGCTACTTCGGTACCTGTCATTGAATTGAGATGGTAAGCTTGAGCGTACTTTGAAAAACTATCGATAATGGTCAAAAATTTAGATTTTTCAAATGTGTATGTGTCCATGTGAATTATTTCAAATGGCTTCACAGCAGTGGGAGATAATATTCATTTGCGCTTTAACAGGGTGTCTCTCGTATTTGGCTTGTTGACAGATTTCGCAGTCATTTATGTATGACTGAACGGAACTTTTCAAATTTGGCCAATAGTACTTTTGTTTTAAGCGAGAATAGGTTTCATCGATCCCGCGATGATTTGATTTCCCTTCATGATAATTTTGTATTAAACTTTTAATTTCATCATTACTAGTGATGTCTAGAAGTTTTTCAAGACACCTTTTAAACTTGATAGAGGGCCATTTAAAATACTTTTGTAAAGCGCCTGAGAAGGGTTCGTATATGTCAGGATCTTCGAAATATATATAGTATGGGACATCGGGTACAATATATTCCTTGACAAAATTTACAACATCTGATTCAAGGTTGTTCTTTGAAATTTGCACTAATAGCCGCTGTTTTCTCTCGAATAAAATTATGATTTTCGGCTTGGCGGGAGAGTGCAGGACCGTTTTAATTACGATCTGATTTTGGCCAAAGTTCAATGGTTGGTCTGATATAGGAATTGTAACAACCGGGTGTTGATTATTAGAGTGCCGGGTTTCATCATCCTTGTCAAGTTCGTCTTCATTAGTATTGGTTTTGTCAATAACAAAAGGAAGTTCGTGGTAGTCAGTTTGTTCTGTTTCATTGATTATATCTTTGTCAGTATTTGTATTGTCAACGGTAGGAAGTTCCTGGCAGTCAGGTTGATCTGTTTCATTGTCCAAGTTGACAATCATTGAGATATCGTCTAGTTCAGGGTTTAAATTGGGGTAGCTAATATCTTGAATTATCAGTGGTGAATTTGGATTAGCTTGTGTCGTGGGAGGTGTGTTTAAATTTTGATCTACAAAGGTAATTCTTTGATTCTGATAGTTGGAGGCTTCTCCAAGGAAGTCATCGAGTTGTTCCCAAAAATCGTTAGTTTCCTTAGTATGAATTTCGATTCTAGAAAGAGCGTCAGCATTTGTATTGAGTTTGCCTTTTTTATAGATGATTTTAAAATTATATTCGTCATTTTCCATCTCATTAATTTTGAGGAGACGCCTTCCTTTAATGAATAAAGGTACTGGAGGGGTTTATGATCTGTTATAATATTGAAGGTCTGCCCATAGAGGTAAGGTCTGAAATATTTGGTAGCCCACACTATAGCTAACAACTCTTTTTCGGTAGTGCTGTAATTTCTTTCCGAATCATTTAAGGTTCGTGACGCATAAGCTACAGGCAAATCACTACCGATTGGACCCTGACTAAGAACTGCCCCTAAAGCTACATTGCTTGCGTCAGTTGTCAAATTGAACGGTCTTGTGAAGTCTGGGTGCTGAAGTATTGGGTCGTTGGTAAGTAATGTCTTACAGTTTTCGAAACATGATACAAATTCGTCGTCGTGAACAATTTTTGCGCCTTTTTTGAGGCACTTAGTGAGAGGTTTCGTGAGTTGAGCGAAATTTGGAATAAATCGCCGATAATAGCCTAAGAGTCCTAAAAAGCTTTTTATTTGCCTATTAGTTTTTGGTATAGGGAAATTTTGTATTGCTGAGATTTTGTCGGGGTTAGGTTTCACGCCTTCAGGAGTTACTATATGTCCGAGGTATGCAACCTCTTTTCTTAGAAACTCGGATTTATCTAACTGAATTTTAAAGTTAGATTCGCGTAGTCGGGTAAAGACAGATCGTAGCCTTTCTAAGTGCTCTTGAAGAGACGTCGAAAATACGATAATGTCATCGAGGTAAACGAGACATTTTTCGTTTTGAATTCCTCGGAGGATGTTATCCATCACTCGTTGGAACGTGGCTGGTGAATTTTTAAGACCAAACGGCATTCTCAAAAATTCCCAATGGCCATTTTCGGTGTTAAATGCTGTTTTTTCAATGTCTTTCTCATCCATTTCTATTTGGTGAAAACCACTAGCAAGATCCAACGTACTGAAATAGTGGCATCTTCCTAGTTTGTCCAGCAGGTCGTTTATATTGGGAAGTGGATATTTGTCATCAATAGTCTTATCGTTAAGATTACGATAGTCTATTACGACGCGCCATTTCTGTTTGCCAGAGGCATCCATCTTCTTAGCCACAACCCAAATGGGCGAGCAATATGGCGAATTACTTTGCCTAATAATGTTCGATTTCAACATTTTTTGAATTTGGTCATTTACTTCTTGTCGGTGAACAAAGGGGTACCGGTAGGTCTTGGAATAAATTGGGATCTCATCAGTAGTTCGAATCTGATGTTTTATCTTGTTTGTGAAAGTTAGTGGTTCGCCTTCACGATAAAATATATCCGAAAATTCTTTGCAAAGTTTGAGGATTGCGGACTGTTCTTCTGAATTTAGGTGGTCTACTCTAATTTTGGAATAGTCTAGTTTATTTTCTGGAGAATCGTTGATATTATTAAGATCAAATTCTTGACATATCGTCGGATGTATAGACTGGTAAAATGGTTCAACAGAAAGGGGTTCTGAAAAGTCGAGTGTAACGGTATCTGTCGTATTGTTCAGTAAGGTCGTCAAAGCATAACTATCTTTCGCAATAGTCAAGCATTCCGGTATTTCACAATTATGGATTTTTTGGTGGGGTATAATAATTTCGCCATCGCTTATGGATGTTTTAACTTTTATGACAAGCTCAGTGCGAGGTTCGATGGTAACAAAATTCAAATTATTCTTAGGTTTTTGATAAAGCAACTTGATTTTTGCATACGGTGTCACAAGAAACCCTTCTTGAAATAAGAGTCTTGCCTGTAATTCTTCTAAGTTATCCATACCGATCAAACCATTGAAAAAATCATGAAACTTGAACAAGTAAAATTTTAATTCCTTTAGATGAGGCAAATTGAAAATTTTGGATGCTGGTATTAAGGTACTGAATTTATGGGCGGATTTCTGAAATACAGTCGAAACAATGAATGGTTCATTTTTGATTTGTTGTGGAAAATATTTGAATGCGATGTCTGGATCTATAAATGACCTAGTAGACCCGCAGTCAATCAAAAGTTTTATGTCATATTCGGGAAAAACTATATAGCTCAATCCTTTTGTGTTGCTAGCATTGAACGATATAATTTCACTGTTTATGTCGGTTGAATAACCTGGCTGGCTGGGGGAAAATTTCCATTTCCTGACGTCGAGGTTGGGTTGGGCATGTCAAGTTCATTATTTTGATCGGTATTGTAATGATCGTATTGACAAATATTTTGGTTGGGGTCATCATAGAATTCATCGTAATTATTTTCGACGTTAGTAGCAAAATTGCCTGTATCATAAGTTTCATATGTTGCGTTATCATTTAACTCGGTGTTATACAGTTCCTCAAAGATAAAATTTTGCTGAGGTCGAGGTGTGTTCGCCGGAATTGGAGCGAATGGTGGACGTATTGTGTTTCTTGTGCTGACACTCATCGGTGTCGGCCTTGGAAGATTTCTTGGATTTGAAGAATTGGGCTTAAAAACGTTTGTATTCGGATTCTTTGTTTGTTGGTTGCCAAAGACTTCAGCGTTAGTCGGGAAACGCTGATTTAAGTTTGGCCTAGGTTGAATTTGGATGGGTTGAGATGGGAATTGCGCACGGAAAAAGCTATTAGGCGTACGAGAATTAAAATTTTGATAAGGCATATTAACTGGGCGTGCAGGTCTGAACTGCGAATTTTGAAAATTTGTAAAATTCTGTGAATCTGTCTTAACTCTATATGAAACGTTTTGGAAATAATTCACATTTTATTCTTCAATCACTAATTGAAGAGCTTCGCTCAAGGAGGTTGGTTTCATGCACCTGACAGTGGTGCCCAATGGTTCTTTCAAGCCTGAAAGGAAAGTCTTTAACGCAAGTTTTTGATACAAATCGCGTTTTATTGCTTTACCACTTTCGGTAGCTTCGTGGATATTAACGTAGCTACACAGATTGTTTAAAATATGCAAACATCTTTCGTGAAATTTTTGAGGGCTCTCATTTTGATATTGCTTTAGTAAGCAAAGGTCTCTATGTAAGCACACTTCATCACGTTGGTCAGAAAAACTAGTAACTAATAAAGTTTCGAGTTCACTCCAGGTGTTCACTGAATGAATGTTTATTAAAGATTTGGCATGTCCTCTCAGCTTTGAAAGAATGGAGTTCAATAAAAATGTATTTTGAAAATTGTTTGGATTGGAATGATCATAAAAATTGTCAATCAAGGATTTGCTTACACGCAAAAATCGATTGAGATCGTTACTGTTGCCGTCAAATTCGGGCACACAACTTAAGTATTCGGGCCTAAAAGTAGCCATAGTTGTAGTAATACTTGTAGGTATTGAATGTACAGGGACTTGTGAAAGTATGGGCTCACGTAGTATATTAAAGTACCGTCGAGTATTTGGAGAGTCAGTATTAAGGTCCAAATTCTCAAGGGCTTGCGATATATCAATACTCATTGAAATTTGAAGCGATAAATGGAAAAAAATAAACTGCACTTACAACACTAAGAAAGCGATCTTTAGCATCTCTTACTCCTATAAAGATCCTAGCTGGTTCTGCAATGATGTCTTCCCCAGGCTGGAATCCTTGCGAACTTGGGCAATGTGGTCCCAAATTCCGATGCCCTTCGTATGTAGCTGTTCACGCCGGTTCCTCGATGGATTGGGTATCCAAAAATATGAATCCACTCCAGTGCTCACTGCCACTACACGAATGCCACCAAGTCCAAAAAGACCGGATAGAGTCCCGAAAAGTCCCGTCGCGACGGTTTGCGAAAGTCTTTCCCGGGTCGCGTATTTCTGATCCTACTGGATTGACTGCGCCAGTTATAAGATCGATGCTTCGAGATCGCTTTTTAAAAAAGTTTATTTTTCGAAAATACAAAACTCAAAACTGTACTTTTACAAAATTATTACAATGTTATTATGATGTTAACAGTACAAAGGCTTAAATCTGACTGACTGTAAAATGTGTTGAGAACAATAAAGTAAACTCTAGGTCTTCTAGGAAATTAGTAGCATCGTCGGCAGTATTCCTATCATATCAGCAGGAACGGCTGATATAACTCATGACAACTTATTACTTGTTCAGACTTGAAAATATTTTTAATAGTACGAGAAAAGAGATTACTAAAATTAAGGAAAGTTACTTAGAACAATTGTCTGATATAAATTTAGTAGTTTACAAATACCTTGTTATTTGCTTTTACAGTATTGTGACTTATTAGGTACATAATCTAAATATGATTGTGCAAACTTTTTAACGGAAAATTCCTAATTTGATATCCAAGTGTTCCTAATTTGGGACTCGGTATCAAGAGATTTATACAGGGTGGGACATAAAGATGTTAGCAGTTTCAATATTCAATCAAAACATAACTACGGAAATGTATTTTTAAAAAGTAGAAATATAGGAATTTTAAGACAAAAAATAATGTTGTTCAAATGACTTCCTTCGGCTGCTTGACACTGTTGAAACCGAAGATGCAGATTTTGGGAAAACTCGTTGAAAAGTGTTTCTCGGTACTTTGTACTTTTCTGAACAATATTCCTCTTCAGCTGCTCTAAATTAGTTGGATTATTCTCATAGACCACCGATTTGAGGTAGCCCCATAGGAAATAATCGCATGGAGAAAGATCAGGGCTACGTGGTGCCATTCAATATCCTCCCTTTTCGAAATGAGTTTTCCGGAAAGACATTTTTCAGCGGCTCTATAGTTACCCTAGCTGTATGACATGTGGCTCCATCTTGTTGAAACCACATTCTAGAGGAATTGCCTTAGAGTTCTTGCAAAGCTGGCACCAAAGTCTGTTATCATTTTGCAATAATTGTTAGCTTTAACTGTCATCGCTTGCCCTCTTTCGTCCTCAGAAGGTACGGTCCAATAATACCGGTTGACTAGTTTAGGGCTGTGAAGTGGACGTTTATGCAAGCCTCGGGGATTAGTTTCGGGCCAGAACCGAAAATTTTGTTTTGTTAACATGGCCATTGAGGTGAAAATTTCCTCATCACTAAACATCACGTTGTTAAAACTGTTGCATCGGTGGAGCATCAAATTGACAAAGTTAAGTCGATTATTGGCATCATCTGGTTTTAATTCTTGGACTAGTTGAATCTTATAAGCCTTCAAATGCAAATCACGCTTCAAAATTCGCCGAAGCTCGTTCTTTTGATATCCAAAGCCTGACTTCTCTTACGTGTTGACTGTTGTGATTTCGCTGAACTGAAACATGAAACACGCAATACATTGTCGGCTTATCTTACAGAAACTGGACGACCACGAGCTGTTATTGCTACTGTCGAGCCGGTTGTTCTAACATTGTGATCCATTTCCATCACATTGGTGCTTGGAACTTCTCTTAAATCGCGGAAACCGTGTTCATGTCGATACAAATGTCGTGCAGTAATAACCGATTTATTGTTTTCATAATACGCTCGGACAAAAAATGCACGTTGCGCTCCCGTATACGGCTCTATGGCGACTAAATTTCCAGGCAAACGGCGCGGCTAACAGCTTATCCCAGCCCCCAATCCGCGCCCCGCGTTTCCGAGCAATTTAAGACTTAATCGCCAACACTCTTATGGCCCACCGTGTATTTAATAATCTTTATTATTTCAATATTGCAGATGCCACCGAAACACAAA